>JAQFJA010000006.1:24943514-24957051 GCA_029874485.1 Naso brachycentron
CTTCAGAATACTGTTTAAATAGTCACCTCATTATGCTGCTAAACCTCATTAATGATACCATAAAAATGTTGTACCTATGCTCTGACCTTGAAACGTCATTATCATGGTAATATAACTGGATTAACTTTTAAGCTCCAGCGACTTTTTCCATTTATTTTTAATGCGACCATGGCTGCCTTAGGTCCAGCTGAGTGACATTTTTTTTTTTAAACAGTTACTGTGAATCAGAATGTTTGAAGTAAACCTTGCAGATGGTTCAACAGGTGGTGAAATCAAACATGCAGGAGTTGTGAACGACAGGTGCAGCTTTGCAATCATCACATTTATGTTACAACTAAACATCTAAGAATAATAAGACCATTGAAGCAGCTCACCAAAATGGCTGCATGAAACATTTTTTCCTCTCTTCCACTGCATGCAGTTATAAGCTCATTTGGTCATGCCTCCAATATAACTACGCACATGCAGTGTATTCAATAACCTTGAGAATTGTGCCCTTGTAGGAGAAACTGTCCTACTAAAAATATTAATAGACATGCAATAAACCTATAATAGTGTCTTGTAGAACAAGAAATCTGCAGATTAATTCTTATTTAAACTTAAAGATTAATCCTGGATTCCCCTGGAAAGAGTGATATACTTTTTGGAAGCAATCATTTAAAAATTACAGGGGAATGTTCACAAAGGCTGATCTTGACTCACAGCTTGTGTCTTAAAAAAAATTAAAAAATAAAATAAATCTGGGAGAGTGCATGTGATGAATCACTGTGAATGCAGAGAAAACAAGAGGACAGATGAAACGTGTCTTAGTCACCCACCTCTTAATCCAAAAAATTAGCCAAGCAATTAATAGACAATATTAGCCTGAGTGGGTTTAGTGTTCTGTGATAATATATTGATCAATATTCATATATGTATCATCACAAGATGCATTTTTTTTCTAATGTGTGGATGGTTTCAAATGAAGATGGGCTTCATGTGCTTTTATAGACTGACACACTTTAACTGTTGGTTCCCATCTGATCTTAGTCTTGGTTTTGGCTTTACATTAGTAGTCTGAAAACAAGTGCATTTGTTTTTATGTTTTGATGCATATTGGCTATTTTAAAAGGCAATAAATGCAAAGAAAGAAACAAAGAAGAAGGATGTACAAGTAACAAGTTATGACGACTGTGGGACAGTAAAATTCAGTTGGATGCGCAAGGAGAGACGTCCACAGAGGATGGACTTGTTGGACGAGTGCAGTGTTTGTGCGTCTCTGAATATATAAACTATAAGTCTGTGTCTGTGGAGTTGCTGCGCTGTCTTTTTTCACTCTTTTTCTGCCTTGTTAGCCAGCAAAGAGTGAATGAGATTATTAACATCAAAGTGTAAATGTGGAGGAACACCGAGCCTCTTCTTCTTTTTCTTCTTCTTCATTTTTTTTTGGGAGGGTAAATTAGGACCTATTTCTGGCAGCCATGTTGGCTGTGTGAGTTGCTGACTTTATAATCCCCCGACAAAAGGCTGCACATCATATTTAAACGACTGCTTTCACGGCTGGCTCATTGTGATTTAACACACGCCCACAGCGGGATGAGGTTCAAAGTGGCACGAGGCTGCGACGTCTCATCTGTGGCTCCAGAGACGAGCTGAGGTGACATTTGCGTCGCCCGGGTGGGCAGGTGGATCAGAGACGATGCTTGTGTCCTCTCCAATGTCTGCTAGACGGAGCAGATGTGTGCATTGCTACTGTACAGGCGGCTCAAGCAGCTCTCTCCACCCCCAGCCCCCCTCCCCTCAGCCCCTACACCATCACACACTAATGGTGTATTCGCCTGACTTGTAAATAGGGCCGACTGCTCTCATCTCACTGCCTTTCGTTTCAAATATTTATCCGTGAGCTGGTGAGCTAAATCGGCTCTGACAGTGAGACTGTTATTTAAGGTCGCAGACAGGCGGCTGGGTGAGAGAGGAAGAGAGAGAGAGAGAGAAGAGAAGGGGGGGAAAAAAAGCATCCATCCCTCGCCGGTGAAATGGGATTCATTTCCATGTGTTCATATTCTGTCATGGGTACGTTTTTTTTTTTCACTCTCAATAGCTGCATCCATCAGGCTACCTCTGCTCCCTCCAACAATGTATTAGTATCCTGGTCTCGCCTCAGTGGGAGCGAGCGCGGAGAGAATTACTAGTGGACTGAAGAAAACACACACAAACAAAAACACAGTCACTGTAAATAAGCATCTGACTGCTGCAGAATTCATTTTACGTTGACCTGAATTAAAGCTGTTTGTTTTGCAGAGCTGAAGCCACAATGTAGCAATGTAGAGATTACATAATTTACTCCCATTTTCCTAAAATAAAACATTTTTTTTTAAAAAAAGGTTGTCTCACACTGTAAGCTGTATTTGTAGTCATCATGCCAAAGTGTTTTTTTCTTCAAGCAAAAGTTTTTTTCCTATTAGGGCTGAACACAGCTGACTATTCTCATGGTCAGGTATTTTTTAACCTTGATACATCAGGGTGAGCCAATATGATGCATGATAATCTGAGAAAATAAAATACCTGTCTATGTGAAAGCCCACTGATAAAAAACATTTATTTTAAGATTCAGGAAATCTGCCCAGAATAAAGCACAGAATTAATATAAAATTTAAGCTCAACATTTGTATAAAAAAATCATAAGGTTTAAAACTTTAATGTACCAGAAGAAAAAAAACACATCTCCGATCCTCCATTTAATACAAATGAATTTATGAATATGCACCATCTAAACACCTTATCAGCTGAGATAATTAAAAAAATAGACTTTAACACAGAATCCATCAAGTAAGCATCAGGTCACCACTTCATCATGTCACAACTGAACGCCTTTATTAGAGCATGTTACTACATGCTTAAACAAACAAACAAACACTAACAAAAAATAAAATAAAATGAATGTAATACCAAAATCCTTCTTTTTCACAGAAGAACTTGGGCTTTGCTCTGGGGATTTGGAACATTTTGCAGATTGTAATCAAGCCTTGCTATTAAGCAATATAATGACAATATCACATAATACTGAGACTATATATATTTGCCGGTTTATATTCACTGTGTGGAGGTTATATGAAAATGTTTATGGCTGAGAAGACAGGTTTTAGTGCTGATTTTACCCTGACGTGTTACAAAAACCCACTACTGACTGTGATGTGTCAGTTATGCTCTACTCACACAATAATATTAATAATAATATTATATATATTATATATTATATTGCATTATTTCTTCTCAAACTCTTCCAACGATCAGAAATGTCTCAAATTTAACCTTCAAAATAAAAATGATCCTGCATAATCTTAATTTTTTAAGACAAATCCCTGATGTCAATATGAATCCTTTCTGCGCTGTTTGCTCTGCATTGTTAGTTTGCTAGAAATAGAATGTATACTCTTCTGAAAATAAAAGGGCAAACGCACACGGTGATGCAAGTTCAGTGCAGTACTGCAGTGATGCACCTGAGGCACGGATATAAACAGGCTGGCAAAGTGAATTATGAGCTGCTGTGACAGGAGCTAGTAGGTGAGGCAAATTAAGGTAAATTTTGGTATTTTTATTACTTAGGTTAGTTTTTTGCTGGTTACAATAGTTCTCCAAGCAGTAATCCACATTTTAAGAGGTAGTTCATGTCATTCCTAATAATTTTCGTTGATTTACAGGAGCTGAGCTTGAAGGAAAAGCCCTTGAAATGTGAGTCAGTCTCTCCTCCGACCCTCCACATTTGGTCTCAGCCCTCAGTAGTGATGATCACTCCGTGAGTAGCTGGCAGACGTCACAAGCAGTGCAAAATAAAAAGTAGTGTACCCCCATGACAACTGGAGCTTAGTGTCATGGTTTAGGACTGATTCTGATGTCTGCCACAGGCTCACATGTGCACATATTTTGGGTTAAATGGGATCAGACCCCCAGGCTGTCCCACAATACTCCACAAATATTACACATCCCATCTGGTTTAGGAGGGTTAAAGGCTTCCCTACAATGAGCTGGAATGTGTCTGTGGGGGGGAAGATCAACCATAACCCTGACCTTAAAATTAATAGACACCAAAGCTTCCACTCATATCGTCTGTGAACTTTGGGCAATGCAGTAAAAATGGTCAGCAAGTGGCTCCACTTACCTGTGTGTGAGCGTAGGTGACGTTTGAGTGCAGTATGGCTGGGGAAAGTCCGGTTGCATTCACTGCAAATGTAGCTGCGAACGCCGGCGTGGACTTCCATGTGCTGCTGCAATGCTGTCTGGGTCTGGAAACGCTTCCCACAAAGCAGGCAAAAGATGGCCATGTCCGACCCTGCACAGGAAGACACACAGCAGGGGGGTCAGAGGTGAGAGAGTCATATATTTATTGACAGTTGCATGTTGCTTTATTTTCATTTCTCAGCTGACAAAATGGTGACTTCAATAGGATTTATGGCAAGAATTTCCAAAACAGACACATTTTCATATAATGCAATAAAGATTGGGGTGTCTCCTCTCTCTACAGTACTTGAATTTGAATTTTGAATTTTATTTATTTATGGCTGTTGCTAATTTTCAAACTTCGTCCCTAGTTGGCAATTTTACATGTACAAAGTAATCAGCACAATAAGCTTGCAATGATAGTGTGCTAAAACCATAATACACGATATAGAATACAAAAAAATACACATACCACAACATATATAGCACACTATATCACACATTTCACAGCAGGGCTGCACAATTAATCAAAATTTAATTAGTATCACGATATGGCTCACTGCAATGTTCAGATCCCATCTAGGTGCAATTACATTAAAGGAGAAATGTGTGTCAAAAATGTCATTTAATTCAAATCTTGTGGTGCTGCAGAGTTCTCCTGCCCCACATATCATATTGTATAGACTTAGGAAAACATCTTTCTTTGGTAGAGATCCCTGCAATAATCATACAATACTTATTTTAACATCTTTTTAAATGACAATGCGAATAAGGATTTAAACATTATAATTTCCTGATATGTCGCAGTTCATGTCGCAATCGCACTATCAGTCCAAATAATTGCAATTTGATATTTTCTCTAAATTGTGCAGCTCTATATCACATTATAGCAAGACAAATATGACCAAAAATGGGTGCAGCTTTGTTTTGCTTTTGGCCAGCACTTAAACTTTGCTGTAAAAAAGTTTATATCTGGAGTTTAATTTTGGTTAATGTGTGAAAATGGAACGTGAGATTCCAACAAGACAAAACACACTCTGATATTTCCAGAAAGATGCTCTGGGGCTAGACTATGAATACATTTAAAAATTAATTTGAGAAAACAAAGACCAGTAAAGATCTCAAAGCTCAGTATATTGTATCTTTTAATATCTGACAGTAATGCCACCAGTCAAGCTTTTTTTCCCATTATCTTTGGAGCCTGATTATAAAAAGATGAGATCAGTCTCATTGTGGATTGTAATGCTTGAGCCCGTACTGTCATACAGTAAAAAAAAAATGTGGAAAAATCACAGCCTAAGTATAAAATTTCATAAAAACAATTAAGCTTAGTTTTTACTCTTGAAATCTTCTTTATGTGTTTATTACATTTAAATTTGAGATCTAAGATTATTCCTAGGAACTGAAATTCAGTGATTTCCTGTAATCCTTAATTTTTTGCATTGATTTTTCACTTTTCCAGTGAGCCCTGTTTTCTGCTTGAGAAACACACAGAGACAGTTTTTTATCAAATTCAGTACAAGATGATGCACTGAAGGCATGCAGTTAGGCCTTACACAAAGTACACTAAAAAAGACTGTACGCAATAATTAATACACAAGATACGCAACAACTTAGATGGAACGTGTGATGCTGTGTGTTCCGACATATCACAGTTTACTAACTGTGGCTTCATCGGCTTACATCAAGCAGACTGTATTTATAGGATTAAAGGTGCACACAATAGTCATGTTCCAGAGTGGGTGAGTGGAAAGATAAAGATCTCCTATGCAATACTTCAATCGAATCTTGACTCCAGCGAGCACTGTGCATTTTTCTCCAGCAGAGATAAAGAGCGCACACTTGCAAGCGAACAAACACATAAAATCACAAACACAGGAACAGACACACTCAGCTGCACACTCGCGTGAACACACTCCCTTCACACTTTTTCAATTACCAGGCTGGGGAAAACTCTGGGGAAGGACTGAGTGTTTGGAGCTCAGTTTCTATTTCATCAGTCAATAACACATCTTTGGGGCAAAGCTGACACTAATTTAAAAATCTATGAAGAGCAGCCCGCCTCATGTTCATAACCACTGAAGGAGGAGGAGGGCCCACGACAGCCTGCATGCCAGATCAATCACTGTCTCTGCAGCTCTACACGCTGGAGAACGGGGATGGAGGGAGAATGCACTGCTGGAGGATGATGATATGAGGAAGGATAGAGAACAGATAGGAGATTCAGTTCGTAGAAGAGGAGGATGATTTACCAAGATGGAAAAAAAGTCTAATTTTGATGCATGTATAGGGGAGAGAAACAAATATTGACAAACCTTTCCTTTCTGGCTGAAGCTCAGTCTCTGTGTTTCATTTGTATTGTGCAGGAGTGAAATGTGTCTGTAGGAGTGCAGAATTTTTATTACATCCTTTTTATGAAAGTCTGAGGTGCTAATTTGTCAGCAACAGGTGAGTATGACTCCTAATATGTTGGTGACAGCCTGACCTTTTCTCGAGGCTCAACATTAGGCATTTCCCACTTTACACCACTTTTATGTCCAAATATTGCAAATTATTCATTCGATTCTCAGTGCAAAATGCGAAGTGACTACTTCCTTTGGTTAGCAAAAATGCAAACTAGTACACTCACTTGACTAGTGCTAAGCTAGTTTTCTCCTGTGCTGAATTTCCCTGCTCTTCTTCTCCTCCTCGCTTTTATCAATGAAGAGGCTATTGACCGGGGTCGATTGCTCCTGGAATCCCTCCAGGACTCCAGGTACTTAACTGGCTTTGATTGACAGGCATGCATCCTATTCATTCTTTTCTTTCTCTGTCTGTCTTTCCTGCTTTTTCTCAGTTCGCTGTTCATCTGGGGCTGGGCTCTGTCACTGGACGAGCATACGCAGAGGACATCTTCCTCCAGGACGCTTTAGAACAAAATGTTACTTACAAAAACATTCGACATCAGAGAGGAAAAACGTGAAAATGCTGGTCTAGTGGCAGAGTTAGCGACTAAAACAGTGAGAGACAACAGGTGGGTGGTCGTAAGAGACTTTAGACCAAGTCTAAGAGATTTAGAGGAGAAAAAAAAGGTTTTTGGAATGCAAAAGGTTATCAGACCTTTGACCTGAGGTCTCAGCCCAGGCGTGGACATAGTTGAAATATGCAACCTAGGTACTGACACGCACACACACACACACACACACACACACACACACAATAAAAAAAACAAAAAGCAGAAGTGCCACATGAAAAGGACTTTTACTTTGAAGTTGGGGCAGTTTCGGAGTCGCAGTGAGTTGAATGCTCTGTGACATGTTTCAGTGAGTACGAGTCAACTTTAAAAGAAGTTCAACAGTCGCTGCTGTTGTAGGCATGTTTTCAAAGCAACATGAGAAGAGACGAACAGTCAGTGGGATGCACAGAGACAAAGTGTACAGATAGAGAACAAAGCTGATGAGTAGAAACCAACCAACCATTAGATACTGATTCACTTTTTAACATGCAATATTTAAACTAAATACTCAAAAACAGTGAAAATGAAGATTCAGCCTCTAATTGAAGAGCTGCTACTCATGGCAGCTTTCAGAAAGGCCTCAGAGGATGTAAGGAGGACAGAGGACCACAAATACGGATGATAGCAGTTTGGATTCAGCAATAATAAAGCCGATTAAAATTGAATTGAAATAAATTCGTTTTTTATGTCTTTCAGCTCTCAGAACTGGATGCTTTCTGTTTTTTAGAAACAGATCTCAGTGCCAAAGGAGGACCACTACAAAGCTTCGACTATGGTGGAGATCCACTGGTGGAGATCATGCTTCCCATTCATTGTCTACCTAGGACGCTGTGCAGTGCATTCTAGTGTTGCTGTGTGTTTCGAGAGACAAGGCGTCACTTTGGCTTTTCCACATTTGCATGAAGTTGAGGTCTAGGCTACTTTATGCAAATCAGGTGCATCCAGCGTGACTCGCCGCTTCTGAAAACTCTCGTCCAAACTTTTAAACTAGCTAACGTGGATCTAAGACAAAGTCAGTTTTAGCAACTGCATGGCCTATTTCTCGCCTCAGATGTTTTCAGAAACACATTTCAGTGAACTATTTTCGAAATATAACAAAGTATTCGAGTGAGTCGCCATGTTAGTCCATTTTGAAATCCTCAAGCAGATTGTGTGGACAGCCCAGCAAGTGAGAGCATTTGTCCAATCAGGTGTGTCAGGCAGTGTTTGCGTGGTTGATGTTGGCTGAGATAAATGCTGTCCACCACCTAGTGGCATGCCACTCAAGCGTCCGATGCTTGGAAGCAGCGTGTTTCCTTGCGTAAAAAGGCGCCCCTGTGGATTTGCACCATAAGAAAAAAATGTTTGGGTAATGAACTACGATGTGAACCAGCAAAATGGCAAAAGAACCAAATGTCGCAAATTATAAAGCTCTTGATTTACGCGGACACACCCGCATGCTGCAGACTTGCAGAGAGAATTTGCATTTTCCAGCACCAGCAAATGCCAGAGATGGTTGTAGGTAGTGGGTGCAAATCCAGTCTTTAGAACATTCATTCATAATGTTACATAATGCTTTTCAAAGTCTACATGTACCTGATACTCGCTGCAATTCCCCTTTTTGTCTGCAAACCCTCAGTTTGTACTGAAGTGCATTGCAAGCCCTGATTAGTCGTACACAAAATTAAATGGTTCAAACTGAACAGTCAGTACGGGGAATAACGTGTGTGTGTTGCAGCAAAGTGACTAAAAGTGTTGTCGGCCACTGATAGATGAATAGAGCAGTGAGGAGATAAAAAAGGAAGGGAAGGTGGGAGAAAAGTAGTTGACCCAGGAGGTCCATTACAGTGCAAAATTGAGTCAGCCCAAACTGACACCTGAACGGAGGAGCTGGAGGAGCCGGAGTGGTGGGGGGTTCTTAGTCTCAGTCCTGTTCGGCTGTTTTGGAATAATTTACCTCCTCTAACCAGCCTCTCTCTCTTTCTCCCACCATCTATTTATAAAGGCTGGAGCAGTTTGTGGCTCTTTGTGTGTGTGGCCGCGGCAGTGCCGGCAGTATCTTAATGGGTCTGGAGTGGCAGGGCTGCTGTTATTTAAGTGGGGGACGGACGGAGGCCGGTAATAGAGAGGAATACTCCCCGATGGGAGGTGACAGTGGCCGGATGGGCACGGAGAGAAATGGCCTAAGGGTAGAAGCCGGCCATGGAAGTAAAGACTTTTACTGATTCTGGTGTGCAGTAGTAACCACGTGTTCTCCCACCCACCGGCTTTAAAAACCAAGTCGAGAAATATCAAAAATAATGGTCTTAAACTTTTCCACAAGAATGAAAAGTTCATTTTACTCCTTTTACTGCATGTCTGTGAAAATCATCGCTCCACTGAGAGGATGTGAGGGCTTAAAGAGGAGTACGTACAAAGAACTACAGATAAACTCAGTGAGTTTAGTCAAAGACGATGAAGCAGTGAGTAAAACCACAAGCTTTAAAACATGAAAAATGGTATGCCTGTTTTTTTCTTACCAGTTTTTGCTCCATTCTATTTTAAACAATCTGAAAAGCAGTGGAGAAGTACTCACATCTTTTACTTTAGTAAAAGTATTTAAGTCTTGCACTCATAATATTCATTCAAAAGAAGAAAAAAATTGGTGTCAAGGCATATTTGTATGTTGCTGCAGCTGTTTTTCAAATCCATGTCCTCCTGAGTAGGCTGTGAATGTCACCATAAGATTAATCTTATCTGATCCTCTCCATAGTATAACATCATAATTTAGTTGTTTTTTTGAGTTTTAGACTATTTGTCTGAATCTGCAAAGTAAACTGAGTTATCAAATGGTGGAGTAAAGGACTTTTTTTCAGCCTCACGGAAATGTTGTGAAGTTGAATTAATAAGGAGCAGAAAATCCACATTGTGTTTAAGTACAGTACTCAAGTAAATGTACTGTGGACATTACAGTCCTCTCCACTGCTGCTGAAAACTTTGTAGAAGCTTGTGCATTTCTGACTCTAAGCCTCTGTGGAAAAACACAAAATTTCCTTCATGTTTTGTGCATGCAGCATGATCTTCAGCACGACAGGAATCTGTTATGCTTGACTGAACAATTCAAAGACATGTTTCAAAGTGAGCATCCAGCTCCAAATCCATTCGTGAACGCTTGTGTTTCTTGGACTGTAATGGAGACAGTTGGATGCATTCTGACTGTGGCTGCAATGCAGCGTGCTGAACAGAGGACCTGCCAGAGTTAATGAGGCAGAGAGCAGCGGGACCTCAGCACAAGGTGTTCAATCACAGACCATTACTGCAGCCCTCAACCTCTGCTACTGCTTGCTCTTGTCAATAGCAATCTATAGTTTATCTATAGAGAGGGCACAACAGTGACAGAAAGTAGGCTCCTGAATCCAAAAACACCTACAGGTCCTTTATCGTATCTGTCTCAGTGTGATAACAATTCAATGCCTCATAACACAACATGATCCTGAAGTCAACACAACAATAGCAGCTAAAATGTCTCTGTCACAGATGGTTCTTAATTCTTCCCCTAGCTTGAGAGTTTCCTTTTAATTTAAAAAAAACCGGCAGTTTTTGATGCAACACTTAAATGTTCAAAAAAAAAAAGTAAATAAGGGGTTTTCCAGAAAAGTCATGTCTAACAGAATAGTTGAATCTGCATCATTGTAGACTGATCATTTATCTGTGGGTTTAACATAATGCAATAATAAAGCAGTACCAATGAATTTATGGCAGATATGCAGGTGGTGGCGCTGTGGGTAATTAGTGACAAGTCATTTGTCATGTGTGACTTTAACACTGGCTAGTGTGGCACAACAGAGCAGCAGACATGTCCACCATCAGTGTTTATTTGAGCAATCGTTTTTTACATCATGCTGTGTTAAATAAACTGAATTTAAGGTATTTATAGAAGGATAAACTCCTACTATCCCGGCAAGAAAGCAGTCATGTTGTTACTGCAGACAAACAGAATCTGCCGCTCAGACAAGTTTGATTGTCTCATTTTTTAACAGCCTTTTAGAACCAATTAGAGACTCGAATTCAAATTCAAATAGCTTTATATACTTTATATAATAGACTCTCCTCCTTCACTTATCCCTAGGTTGGACCAGCCCATATTGATTAACACTTAAATGACTATATGAAACCTTTTGATGAGAATTGATTGCAATTATTGGGTTAAAAAAATATGATATATCCCCTACGATTAATCATTTACTTCACTAAACGCAGCAGCCCTGCTGCCCGAGATAGAAACATGAAACAAATCTCACAATCCTCTGTTGTATTTGCTACTCTGTTAGGAAACCAGTTTTTCTGAAAGTTTTTCCCTCGTGTCTGTCTTAAGGAGCAGAAATTCTCTACATGATCTTTTTTCCCAAAGAGTAAGTTTAATGGGAATGAAGAATAGCCCTGACAAAGATGAAGAGGAATTGCATCCACAGCTGATAGAAAGTTTAGATCATTAATCAGTACACGTGTACCAATGTTGGTGTTGCTGTTTCAAACAGTCGGATCAATTTGTCCTCTTCTTGCCTTGGACTTCTCCTCCGTTACACAGCAAACACTTCAACCATCAGTCACAACAACACCTTTCCAAACAGGTGCTTTGCTGAACACTCAGCTCCGCTCGCTGCCCGTCACCACAGTCCTCCCTGTGTCGCCACTGAAAGGTGTGAGAAAGGAAAGCAGAGGTGACGTTCCTGCTGCTCTTTAACTCTGTCTAGACTCAAAGTGTTTGTTGTTCCTCTCATCAGCAATCTGGCTTTAACACACATCAGGTCTCAGTCGTTCTGAAAAGGTCGCTGAGCACCTTTTTACCTCCGCCTCCATGGGGCGTCACAGGGAAATACATGTTGTCATGAATGAACAAATAATGCCTTCTGTAATTTACTCTTGTGTGTGGATTGGAAAAGGTCCTTAATAAAGTGTAAGCTGCATCCCGAACACTCAGGACTTCACACTGTGGGCTTCGTTCCTGGCATATCACTGGCTAGCAGGACCCCCGCTGCTTAACTGTTGCTGTCTGCAACACTGCAGGGAGGCGAACAGTCTAGTCACAGTACAAACCCTGCAAACACCACCATCTTACACACAAATACACTGATCAGAAGGAACACAAGCTGCTCTCACAAATCAAACATGGGCACCGAATACAGTGTGAAAGCGTTTTTTCTCAACTTTAAAAGCAAAATAACCAAGATAAAAGAGGTTAAGAATGTGACAAGAGAACATGGAATTTTTCTGGATGATCCCTTTGTCACAATCTATGGCCATGTTTGTCTGAAGACACATTGAACCCCAATTTTAGTGTACGATCTTTCACAACCTTCACAATGTCTGACAGTAATTGGTCAGCACGACGCAGAGGTAGACTTCAGGAAGCTGGTGTTCCAGGGTCGGGCACATTGCTGTTTAACGGCTCTGTGAGGGACACGTATGTGGTTCTTGAGTGTTTTGCATGTAGGTACATGCACCAATAGTTATCTGAGGAAGAGGAGTAGCTTTGGTGTCTATGATGGTGATTGAATCTCCCAACACTCCAACAGGATCGATCAGGGTTTTTGCATTAATGGGTTGTGTTCCTCTAAATGTTGAAACGGTCGCAAGCAGTTTAGATTTGTGCAAAAACTGTAAATTGTTTGGACTGATCCAGCCTTCATCCTGAAAACCTCTGGTGCTCTGTCAGAGCTGTCTAAAAAAAAAAATTTCAGACTTCATAAGTTTTATTTTGTTTGTCTCCTGTCAAGACTGCACAGTATACTACAATAACTATACACTGTAGTTATTAAATACTGTAGATACTACAATATTTATTTTTGCTGCTAACCCAAACCCCTCTGCAGACGTCCACGTACAGCCCAAAAACATCTCATCACAAGACCAACCGACCCAGGATCAAACCATTTCACGATTAAAGGAAGGCAAACTAAAATCCTTTTTGCCCACTATTTCAAGGAAAATTAGGAACATAAAAATAAAAAGATTTTAATCTGACTCAGAAATAATATTTAAACATTTTACAAATTCGGATTTTGACTTCCTATTCAGGCAGATTATTTAAAGGTTAGACCCAGGGCCAGGGCCAGTTGTTCTGGTGTATACCTCTTGCAACCATGCTGGATAGTTTCATTGCCAAGTTATTCTTGTTTTAAGACAAATTTCTGCTGGCCTTTAGTGATTGCCTTATTATAGAATGACCAAAACAGTTCCTCACTGCATTCCCAGCTAAACAGACTGTTTAGCAAATGTTCCAGTGGTTACCTCAGCAGACGATCTGGTAAAACAATTTGTTTTTAACAGTGAAAAGAAAAATGGCCAGTTTTTTAACATGTTCAGGGCATTAAAATGCTAAATTTT
>JAQFJA010000006.1:25039450-25050428 GCA_029874485.1 Naso brachycentron
ATCAAGATGTAAGTGAGTATCAGCTCATGTTTAGAGGTGAAAAAAGCAATGATGGCACCCCATCTGTTTGTTGAAGTCGCTCAGTGACATGTATATCTCACTGGAAAGGCACCACATGCGGTTCTTATGGTTTACATGGGTCCATTTTGTGGCAGTCTGGAGAATCAGGTGAAAAAAAAGCTCCCTTTCTGTCATTCTATCCTTGCTTTTAAGCCTCCCCAATTCCATTGCCCTCCCACCCCGCTCCACCCCTCTGTCTTTGCTCAATCAAAATGTATCAGGCAGGCTGGCGTAACACCGGTCGGCGTGGGCTGTTTATCCTGAGTCCTCCTGCACATATCAATGACTTGGCCCCCGTTGTCCCCCGCCGGGGAGACGTTCATATAAATTCAAGCCACACACGCAAACGGCGAGGCACTCGTGTTGAGCATAGATGAGTAGCAGGGCAAGAGGAAAAGAGGAGAGACAGAAGGATGGGGAGGGGGAGTGCCACTGCCTTTCATCCTCACTGTGTTATTTATAATATCACAGACACCACCACCCCCAAACTCGCCCCGAGGGCATCTTGAAAGAAAAAACATAAAGCTATATCACTTTGTCAGGGTGGAAATAATGAAAGAATTAACAACAGTAAACACGTTTTACTTGCTTTAGAGACACTGTCTCTGTCGCAGCCAATCAGGAACACACATGTCACTTGTCACTGTGACGCCATCCTTCAGTGGTAGTGAAATATCAAATTTCAACTTTAATCAGAATCTGATCATTTAATGAGTGCATTTTGACAGCTGGATTTAAGTATTTAGATTAATGACATCCGAACGTTTCATTAGAATCCAATCAGTCATGTCTGAGCTGGCCCACAGGAGGCGTCCTAACCTGCAGTACTAATTAATGTATTGCACAAACCCGTAAAAGCATCACATGTCATGAAAAGGTTTTGAGTCTCAATCAGTTCTTCTGCTTCCAGTCGCCACCATGCGTCCCCACTCACTGCTGCTTGTTCTGGAGTACAAGAGGATAAAAGAGATCCAAGGCGGATGAGAAGAACCAATATGCATTCTAAGCTGCTGTCAAGCTGCCTCGATAAAACCATGTAGTAAAAAGATTCCCTTTAAAACAGAGAATTCAGACTGAATTTAAAAATGCAGGCATGTTCAAGGAAGACAAAAACACCACAAGCTTCTTTTGTTTATTACGGCCTTTTGCCGTGAGAAGTACTTGAATGTTCTTTATGGCTTTATTTAAACAAAACGGGACCTAAAAAGCAAAAATGCTAACGTGATATTGAGCACTTTGTGATCTAGTGCGAGATGGAGAGACGAGGGACAAACATGATGATATAAAGCATGAAGAGAGCTGCCAGGCTGTCAGGAAGCCATTTGAAGAGCTTATTTTGCTATCAGTGCCTTAAATAATGATCATGAGAAGTGTGAGTTCAATCTTCCTGCTTCTTACACTGAATCGTCTAAAATATTAGACCAAAATAAATAAATAAACAAATAAATGCTGCTGTTTTTTTCCTGCCGACCAGGGAACAAAACATTTTTACAGACTTACCTAATTTAGGAAGGATCTCCTTGAAATAAAAATAAAATTCACTCAGTAAAGTCATTTTGATTTCTTTCTTCATGACAGTAATAGTGAGTGAGTGAGTTTCAGCCCTAAAATGTGGACATAAAGTCCAGAATAAACCACCAAGCTTGAAACTAAATTGCTGCTGGAATCTGTGGAGCAGAGACTGCTTCTCCCTTCAGCTTTGTTTTCAATAAATTTACTAAGTTCTAAATATTAATGTTCTTATGTGAGAAATCATGTGTGTCTGCAAAGAGTCATAAAAAAGTCTTAATTTTTATTTGTATTAATTATCATCACCCAAGTCTTACTGCTAGCACATAGTTAGAAGAGCCTGGTCTTCAGGTAATAGAAGGAGAATAATCCAAAGAACTTTTAATTGTGCTTCCTGGCAAAAAGAAACTATTTTAACCTAATCCCAGATAGATACCCAGATCCACCCAAAGCTTAGAGGCTGAGATTCCCTCTCTAATGCCTTCAGCGTAGCACAGGAAACCATTTCAATCTGTCTCCTACAGTTCCATTCAGTGAGAAGTGTTTTCTCCATTTCACAAAGTCATTTTATTCAATATAAAGTGACAATAAAGAGGAAATCTGACCCAAAAGGTTGTGGACCGGCTGGATCAAATTTCACTGGACAAAAATGACCAGAAAGAGCCTGAATTCTGGGAGGTTGTATTTGAACTTCTCATTAACCTTCTTAGGAAAAAAGTCATTGTATGATATTGTTCAGGTAGTTATTAGACACCTAAAACATGTTTGATGAAACTAGCTATGTTTCTTACGACTCATTTCAGCAATGTTTAAACTTACGTTTAATCTAGCAACTTAACTAAAAGGAAGAAATCAGTTTCACCAGTGAGGTTAATATAATAAGAGAAAGGTAAAATCATCCATCACATACAATCACATCTCGTTCTAAACCCTCTGAAACTCACACAGATTAGTAAAAGCATGGACATAGTTTTATATTTTTGTCAATCCTGAGCTCATTCTCAAGTGTTTTACATCATATGATTCAGGGGAACCTACTCTTTCATGTCAATATAGTGTAAAATAACAATTGTGCATTGCCTTTGTGCAAGCATACCATATTTGAGAAAAAAAAAAAAAAAAACCTTAATGAAAAAAACTTGTTTTGTTGGATAACTCCACAGTCAAGCAGAGACTTTTTTCAATGTGGAAAGTTGTATTCAGGTGTTTTGAAACTCCATGTAAAGTTTGGTGCAAATTCACCTTTCCCTCAGTGAGTTTATTTGCAGCCATTTATTTGCATATTATCCTGGGTGTTATTTGGTAGACAATGTGACAATATATACATTTTGGTGCTGTCTTTGTACTTTGTTCAACATCATCTCTGACAGTAAAGATCAAAGTGATATACATCTTTGATCGTCAAGACCTAAAATCAGCCCTGAACATCTCACAGGCACCATTCAAAGTGCCTCGAAAAGCTGAGAATCTCACAGTTTGAATGCAATTTAGAGCTATTCTGTAACTTAAACGGTTCAAAAGTAATTTAAAATTTTGTAAAACATCAAACATATGCTAAGTTTTGGAGGGTTAATGCAACCGAATTGCACACATAACAACATGACCCACTATCCAGTAATTTAAATGTGTGTATTTATTTAAAAAAAAACAAAACAAAAAAAAGTGTAATTTTTGATGACAACTAGCCAGGTTAGTAATCTTCAGTCGACTAGTTGAGTAATTGCAAAACAGTAAAACCTCGTTTTGTTCTCTTCTACAGAAAAGAGAAATAATGTCAGTTTTTAATGGATGGTCTGTCACCTGTGATTCAGGTTTGTCGCTGTATGTGCTGGTACAGTGCAGCACACAGGCGTGAACATATATGTGAGTAGCTCCCTGCAGTTTCTCCCACAGGTCATTACTATAAATGACAGTGTGCTCTTAGTCAACCAGCCTGGTTAAATAAGGATTAGAGGGATAAGGAGAAAATAACTGCACACTTTTGAGGGCAGCAAATGGTGTTTGCAAAGTCTGCAATCCAAAGTAGGAGCTCGGCTTTGCCTGCAAATAATTCGACATCCCCAGATTCCCTCTTGTGTGACAACTCTTTCTTCCTCATTTTAACTAAACCTAAAGACACATCCGCTGAAGTGTTGGAACGGCAGGAACAAAGAGAAGGGAGAGCATGGAAGATCACACATATAAAGTATTTCTGTTAAAGCCCATCTCTGAGACAAACACCAGCCCCACTGCTCCCTCTGCCTCTCCTCTGGTTTGTGCATCAAAAGACCCTCTGCCATCTGAAAATAGCACGTCAACATTTCTGTTTCGTCTTGTTGTTCCTTTCTTTTTTTATTCCCGACAATGTTGCCAGTTTGCTCGATTCCTGTTTTTCCTCTGCTCCTGCCTCCTTGATCTGTGAGAGGTTACATTGCATCGAGTGAGACGGTTGGCTCTTGCGTGTGTGTCTTTGCCTCTGTGTGTGTGTCTGTGTGTGTGTGTGTGCAGCAGCAGAGCTTTGGTGGTCTATAAAAAGCAGCCAGACGAAGTCTTCCCTCTCTCCTCATGCATAATGCATCGGCATCACCTTCCATCAAGTGACAGAAAAACCTCAAAGATGTCTAAGTTTAGCTTCCATTCTGAAAGCCAAACAGAGGAGGAGATGTGTTATTTTGACTGCCGCAGTCGAGCTAAGCACCTGTTACATCAATAAAAGCTGCGTTTCGCAACCAGAGCGTCGACAACAACAACCTGTGTGATGGCACAGCCCTCACAAAGCAGGCAGTTAAATGCAGACAGTAGTGTCGAGTACGTGAGAGGAGGAAGAGTTCAGATTAGATTAGATGACACTGGATCAAACTTTGACCTTGTGCAGAAGTTTTGTCTTTGCTGCAGCAGCTGGGGAGCAAAGCCAGAATCCAAAAGGTTTAGTGTGAAAACAAGTCAAACAGTGAGAAAACAACTTTTCCTTCAGGAAAATATTTTCACAGGAGGGACAGAGTGAGACGCAGCAACACTGTGGCAGCAACTCCATTTAATATCTGGGTTTAAGAACAGTTTCATGTTAAGTATTCTTTTTAATCTGTAAATATAAAGGTAAAGCAAACAAGAGCTTACGAAACATCTCTCTCACAATCAAAACAGTTATAAAATCTAACACAACTCTTCGTGTTTGAGTTTTCTTCTCTGTCAGTTCTGCGACTGGTTTTGATTTCTCTCAGCAGGTCAGTGTAAAGGTTTGTATAGTCTAAGCCTTTTTAACAGGCATGTATAATATAATATGTGCCCTATTGTTACTGATCACATGCTTTCATTTCCTCCTGCATTATTTTATTCTGCCCATAAATCTGTCATCATAAACTCCAATGACTTTAAATTGAGTTGTAAACAAATTCCAAATAACTTTTCAAAGCTCTACGAAGTCGTGCAACTGAGACCCAGAGATGACATATTGTGTACAAACAAGAAAAATGATCTAATTAAGTAGGTTATTTATTTAATATGCAGGATTGCATTCACATGATGTGTGATTTCTCCACAATTATAACTGTTGAACAGACGTTGCTTATCTCAGGGAAAACTGGCTCCCTGTCAATATTCCTCTGACTTCATTGTTCCAACTTCATAACGCTGCTTAGTGTAAACACTCTTGTTTGTCTGGAATCGGGAGAGAGACCTCGTGATTTTATTATTGTAGCCAGCTCGAGCCAGAGCGGACCAGTTGACAAGGTGATTATTTTGGTATTTGGACACAGCTCTCAAACTGTTATGCAATGCTTCTGGGATTGATTTACTGTACGCCTCGTAACGCTGGACAAGGAAAAAGATAGTGGCAGGCCAGTGTGTTTGTGTGTCTTTGAGAAAGGCTGTGTGCGTGTGTGTGTGTTTGAGTTTTGTGTGTCCATCTATGGAAAATAACACAGATGAGATTATTAGCAGGGATGACTGTGTGCATTCCGAGGGAGATAAAAGTGTTTAAAAAGAAAAACAGTGAGATTGCAGGGACTCTTTTTGACACTGGAGATGGCTGCAGGCAGCTTGTTTTGATGTCAATGACCTCGGGAACTGTGTGTGCATGTGTGTGTGTGTGTGTGTTTGTGTGAGTGTGTCTGTGAGGCTTGGGGAGGTTCAGGTGGCAGTGGTGGCGCTAGGCCATCTGCACTGTCATTCACTGCACGTCCGCCTTCCAAGAGTTGCACAGCACCCACGGGCATCCCAAACAGCCCCAGCCGGAGCTCTGCGGGGCTGCAGTAAACAAGTCGCTCTCATCTCAGAGTGTGTGTGTGTGTGTGTATTTCGGGGTGAGACTGTGTGATACTATATTCCACTAAACATTATAGCACCTAGCAAGAGGGTTTTTTTCACATCCACCTACATTAGAATGTGATGGAGGCCAACATGTGGTTTTTACAGCTGAAAAGACTTTTTATAGACAGTCTTTATTAATACTCTCTGTGAATACGGTGTATACAAACAGACTACACAGAGCTGCTCACAGAAGCAACATACAAACACATATGTAACATTTGCACTTGCTGTATATTCTTTTGTGTATTTGTTTTCATACAAAAAGCTTCTTATTGTGTTAAAATGCATGAACCTAGCAAGAATAAATAGCTTAAAATAGATCATTTATTCTTCTCCTTCACATTTACATACAGTTTCATATTTTCTAATTTCTACTTTAGTTAGTACCAACATGACCAGTTAGTTATTCCATTAGCTTTCAAAAAAGAAATTAAGTAATGGAAATTTTGATGATGTCTCGCTTACTTTTTCAAAAGGTATTACAAATCATGTCAATGACATTTACTGAGGGTCAAATCAAGACATATAGCCTACATATAATTTACACCTCTTTGTTTTTTTTGTTTTTTTACCACTGTAATAAACAAATACAGAAAGCATGATGAAAACAATTGTTTTATAGTTAGAAAACAGATAGAAAAGATAGAAAAATCGTGCAAACAATAAAAATACTACATTATGTTCGCCCAAATGTTTCTTTCATGAAATAAATTAAAGTGTTGCCTTTATAGGAAGAGAAATGTATTGAATACGACTCACTGCACTATGATCTAAGTCAATGCAAGCAAAATGATAATGAGGCATGACAATTGCTCCTTTTTGTAACCGCCCCCTGATTTTCCCTGGAGACTAAAAAACTTGACTTTGGGAATCGTTGGTGCAGGTTACATAACCACAGCTTGTTTTTATTTTTACCTGCTGTCACATGACACCATGCTTCAGTCTCATCATATCTGACCTAAAACTTGTTGATAACTATGGATAAACATATTGCCGATGACCGCCACAGCTTACATTTTTACCTTCATCCGTGCACAGAGCCCTATTAAAGGGAGAAAACTTCAGAGAGCGAGTATGACAGCTGAACAGCAGCCAGTGAATGGAGTGGGCGGTCTGTGCCAAGAATTTCTGTCGGCTTGAATCAGTGCCTCTGCCCGCACAGTGGAGGGTCATGTGAGAGTTTGGGTTTGTGTGTGCGCATGTGTGTGTGTGAAATACAGCTAATAACAGAGCGTTCGGAGGATTTTTTCACCTCCTTTTTTAGTGCACCAGTGCTGTGCTGGGCTAGGCCATGCAGTCTGCTGGCAGTCCAGTTAATGATGTTGGTGTAATGCAGGAAGACGAAAACATAATTGAGACGAGCACATCAGGTAAACTGTGAGCTCTAAAAGGCAAATGTACGAGGTTTTAAAGCTGCCAGGCACTAAATTTAAGACAAACTTAGAGGCAAAGCTGTGAAAAGGTACCAGCCTTTTTCTAATGTTGTTAAACTCTAAATGAGCAGAATAAGAAAAATGGCACCTGCAGATGAAATGCTACGAAGCAGGAGATTAAGATAAGATTGCATGATTTTATAGTGTTCGCAGGACTTGGGCTGAACAGTCAATCAAACTATTATTCAAATCACAGTACAGCCAAGTGCAATATCAACCTCGCACAAGCTGCAATTTCTTCACTAGCTGTCGTTCATTATAAATAAAGCAAAGTGATGCTACAGAGATTTCTTGGCCCAAAAATACAGTTCTCCAGTAGCAGGGAACATGACCCAGTCATCATTTTTATATTTTTTTAGTAAAAATAAAAACAAAGAATTGCCAGCTCAGATATAATTGTGCTGCATATCTAAATATCTGTCAAAATAATTGCAACATTTTTTTTGTTGGGTTTTTTTGCATATTGTTCAGCAGATACCCATAGTTAAAAGTTTCTCAGAGTAGTTGACAATCGAAACAAGTCGACACTGCAGATCGTTTTCAAATTGTTTATCTGTAGTTGTAGCACGGTGCAGTATTGAGGGACTGGAAGGGAAAGACTCCTGCACGTCAAACAGATTCTGCAGCTCAGAAAAGCTTGCTAAGAGTTTCATCCAATCAGATTTATGTTCATTTGTCAACAGCTTCTCAGAGCCAATCAAAACCACTGTTATTTCATCTACCGGTATAGCTCCCTCATACAATAATCAAATATTTTTGGGTAAAAAAACTATGATTTATTTTCAGCAATTAAGTGAGTATTCGACAACTTTTTGGCAGTAGCAGATGAAGACTAAAATGGATTAGTCTCAAATGCACTGAACCCAGTAAGAACCAATCAGCACCTTGTATTGGGTCCATGTCACTGCTGTGCACATAGAGGGGAAGGAAACCATGAGACAAGAGCCCCAACAAGAAAGGAGAGAGAGAGAGAGAGAGAGAGAAGGAAAATATACTGTGTGAGCGAAAGGATAAAATATGTGCTGACAGCTTTTTGGCCAGAGGGCCAGAACACTGAAATAGTAGCGTCTGGGTGTCAGGCCGGGGTCACTCCCTTCACTCGAGAGCAGACTTTCCCCGACCCCGGCTAGGAAAACATCACACACCACTACAGTCAACTGATAATGTAGTATCTGACAGATAATGTACTGACTTGTCCTAATGTGACTCTAATGCACCTTGGAATGAGTTAAAACTGCATGAAGGACCTTTCTGTCGAATTAAATCATTTTATCTCTTACATGAAGCCGGAGGGTTTTCCTTACACTGAACATACCGAATAGACAGGAGCAGTGCGTTATTAGTGCATTAAAGCTTTCACCACACCATAATAATGCAATGTTTTATACTAGTTGTGAAGTAATGACACTGGATAATGTAATAACATTGATGATTTATTTTTCTGTCGAAGATTGCAGAGACTCCGTGTGCTGGTTTGGGCTGGTGGTGAGAGCAGGGTGGGTGTACCTTTTCTTTACAACTGGCTAAAGAAAGCATAAAGAAAGAAATCGATATGACTGCTAATGCCGTGACTCACCAGACGTTCTATGTGTTTGTGTGTGTGTGTGTGTGTGTGTGTGTGTGTGCGTGGGGGGGGGCAGACAGACAGGAAGGAGGAATGGCAAGCTAAACAACAAACAGGACCTTTAAAGGTTCATCATGGCACAACCGGTGTGTGTGTTTGTGTGTGTTCCTCGCTGTGAGCTGCAGGCGATGGGGGAGAATTATCACAGTATAAGTAATCTAATAGTGTCATAAATGAGCCCTGCTCACTCATTTGCAGCAGCGTTCAAAGTGGCCCAAAACTGCTCTTCAGTTTACTAAAATCCCCCAAAATAAGACGGTGAGAACATGCTCAGTGTTCTTGGATGTCGCTGCAGCCAAAGTGACAACACTTGCGATGGAGGAACACCAAAATATGAGTCCTCACTGTTGCTCTTAAAGACACAAACCCAACTGCCTGTCAGACACAGTGCAAGTAAAAGATTATGCAAATATAGACGACCACAGATTCACAAGGTGCTTATCTGTGGCGTAGGCTGCCTGTCATGATGCTTTTAAAACAAGTCACTGATGTCAGAGAGGAATGTCACATATTAATTCACAAAGACCAACATTTGGAAAAGCTGATGGCCTTCTGTTGCCTTGCAGCGAAGGTTAAGCCTTTTCAACGTGGAACAAAGAAGAACTTGGACCTGCTGCAGCCAAAAAAAAACAGAGCTTGTATTGAAAGAGAAAGAAATGCACAAATAATTTTGATTTCTGTGCTCCCATCAAATTAAAACTGTGACTTTAAGAGGAAAAACCCACACACGAAAACACACTCTGACTGCTTCTTTTGGTAAGAAAACTGTCCTTTTCTCTTCCAGAACAGCAAATCAAACAGCTGCTCAGAAAATGTCCCAGCCTACTTGAACAGAGCGGGCATCTTAGCGTGTCTCATGGTTGGTTAAATATTTGCCAGCTGGGGTGCTTTTCTCTGCCGTGTGTGTGTGTGTGTGTGTGTTTGGCCTGTTTTTCATGAAAAGCACAGTTCAGGTGCTGAATCAATCATACATGTAGATAGAATCCAATAAGCACGGAGCGAGACTGCAGCTGGGGTCTACGGAGACAAGAGACAGAGAGAGAGCAGCTTCGCCCATGTTGGCAGAGCTCGCTCGATCAGCCCGTCTCAGCAGATGCCATGTTACAGAGAGGGTAATTAATAGCCCAGTGGGGCCGGGTGAGAATCGCCAAGACACCCTCTCTCTCTCTCTCTCTCTCTGTCACACACACACACACATACACACACACCTCTCTCTCTTTCTCTCTCTCTCTCACACACACACAAAATAATAATGTCTCCATTTGCCCCCCGGAGCAGCTTTGTGCCAACTAGCCTTCACCTCATTACGTCAATCAAATCGACCAGGGGGTGTGGAGGGTTGATGGGGGGGGACGACAAGCTGTCCTTTCTCCTCTCCTCCTCTTCTCTCCATTTCATCATCCATGTGTTTGTTACAGAGAGAGATTTGATCTTAATAAGAACGTCATCACACCAAACTGTCAGAGCACTGTGTCCCCACCCCCCACCTTGCCCTCCCCCTGACTGTAGGTCGGTTTGGTAACGAGCCGCCCGCTGCTCCTCTTCTTCCAAGGAACTAAAAATGTTGGATTTAGCAGCTGCCAGCTCGGAGCCACACACCCCAAGCTGCAGCTGGATCTTTACAGTTCACTTTCCCCTCTGAACTGCACACAGTAAACTATTTACAGTGTGGGCGCCAGCGAACTACTCTAAAATAATAACAGAGATTTAAGTGGAAACAATTTCACAACTGAACTTTTTCTTGTTGACTTCATCTTTACATTTGCAGCAAAAGTCCCCCTGACACTTCCTGCACATTCTTCAAGTTTATTCCCTTTAATATTTGCCCTGCCTGCTGTTCGTCCAAAATGATTTTCTTCTCAGAGGATGAGCGACGTCTGCACATTGTGCTTAGTTTAACGGGATAACAAGGTCTCTTTTTTTAGTTCCTGGAAATTTGTCCTGAATAAGGAGAACTTCAAAGCTATTGTTATCGGCAGCATTTTCATACAAACTTCGATTACTAATCTGAAAGTAAATGTAACCAATGTCTGCACGTCCAGTTCATTGTGTTAAAATTCACCAT
>JAQFJA010000006.1:25061416-25073079 GCA_029874485.1 Naso brachycentron
AAAATTTTAAATAAAAGACAAAATTAAACACTCTGATGTAAATAGTGTCAACCTTCTTCCCAGTTTCCTTTAATGCTGCCTAGTTGCACTCTAGTAAACTCCATGATGTACAAATCGCCTGTGCTAAGAATAAAACGGGCTCATGTGAGTGATTCCAAAAAGCTGGAAACAGCTTCTCTTCCTTCGTGTCACTATCACTTCCTCATTTTGAGGTCTGTGCTCATTTCACCAGATGCTGAATAAGTCCAAATATTGCACGCCTGGGTTATTGCTGCAGGAAGTAGCTGCTTGCACACACACTTACACACACGTGCGCACACACACTCCAAAGCCTTTCTTTGTCAAATGTCTCTTCTGTGTTCTCTTCTCAGTCCGGGCTGTTTTATTATTGAAAGTGATACAAAAAGGAATTGATTACAAAGGAGGATTAATCCTGCACAGTTTCCAAAAAGGCTGTAAAAACAAACGTCCCAGCGTGGCCATGTGGATCCGGCCACCTTATCATTTTATTAAAATGAAGCTGAATGCATTTTTCTGTCTGTGATCACAGAGCGGCCGTCGCGTCTCGCTGAGCAGGGCTTTTGGCGGGGAGTGCACCTCTCTGATGTGTTTTAATAAACACGACCTTGATTGTTCCCTGGTGTTATTTTGAAGCGTGGAAATTAGCCTTTTTTTTCCAATAGTCTCTCTGCTGGACTCATTCCTGTTGGCAACGTCCCGGCTCTCCAAACAAAGTCAGCACTGTGACTGGCACCAGCCATGTCAGACAAAACACTGCATTTTTAATTAGCTTTGTTGAGTACAGTGCAGGAAACGCAGTGAGAGAAAACGTCTGACTCAATTGGTTCATTCAGAATCACGTGATAAAAACATGGCCAACTTGGGCTGCATACAGCCAGACTGTTTTTAAAACCTCTACTGCACACTAAATTCTACATACTGCTTACTGTATGTTCTTCATACTGCACATACTGCATACTAAAGGAACAATCTCAAAGTATGAGATATGTTCAAACTGCAGTACACAGGCAGGTTACCCAGAATGTATTTTGCACAAATCGGCAGCGATAACAAGATTCTTTTTTTTTCCCATTAAACTTTCTCTACAAATGCACAGCCGGTTTTTGTTTGTGACATCGCAGTGCATTGCATTGTGGGAAACAGGAAGTGAGGTAGACTCGTCGGATGCATAGTGGGGATTTCCTCCGAATCAGTATATATCAGTTAATTCTTTTTGACATACTGCAGACTTTGCTTGTGTTTACATGGAGCATACTACGTAGTATTATTTGGTCAAATCAGTGCATACCGCTAAAAAAAACAACCAAACAAAAAAATGGTAACACCTTACTTAAAGCTTCCATCTATAATGCATTATGAACATTCTTATAATGCATTATAATGTGCCTATAGTGCCGTATAATCATAGTTAGAAGCAGCGTTATAGTTATTCCTAATCCTAACACTATACCGACCCTAACCATAACCACCTATGGTGCATTATAAGTGCATTCATAATGTGTTAGAAATGTTCATAATGCATTACAATGCATTATAGAGACAGGTTTCATAAAAAAATGTTACCAAAAATTTTGCATGTTTCTTCTTTAGAAGCTGGTAAACATTCAAATGAATTTGTGTAAGCTGAATGTATTTCTATCAGCATTCAAAATATACCCACAAACAAAAGGAACCAGGTTGAATTTAACTGAAAAAACAGTAGAAGATTTTTTTTTAACACATTCCTCAGGAGACACAAACCTCTTCTGCTACACTGATAGTAAACATGAGATTAAATCTGCGCTTCAGTCATTACAGAAGCTGCAGCATTCATTTGTTGTTTTGCTGCCATCAGAACACACATGACTGGTTGTTGCACCTTCATGAAATCAGCCTGATTCTGCTTTAGATATGAGCTGCATTCTTACTGAATGGTTTAACTATTGCAGAGTTTCTCTACTTGTATCTTAATTTTCAAGTGAAAACGCACATAAAAAAGACTCCGGCTGTATGAGCCCATGTCACCGTGTTGCTGTTTCCTCAGTGGCATTACTTGTAGGCGGACAGAGGATAGAGAGGTGGTCACTGCGGAGATGAACATCAAGACAGGTGCCGTCTGCACACACTCCCTCCCTCGCTCATCATTCCTCTGTCACCTCACTGAAAGGTTGCCGTCTTTGTCTCTGAGGGTGTTTGTTTACATGTGGGCAGCCATGACACTGTGGCATGCCTGGGGCTTACCAATGAGATTAAACGGTTACAGTGACGCGGCGGTGCAGCCAAATGATCTCCAAAACTGCAGGCGGGGGCTGGAAAAGGGATCTTCTCAGCTGAACATATGAGTCACTGAGGCCCTGTCTGCTTCCCTGAACTGCTGCTCGTCTCTCATGTTTGTTTTTGGTGAAATCAGTGGCTCGCTTGTTTTAAATAGAGACGGTGTGATGTGAAGAAATGATCTCATTAGTTCCATATTTTGGGACATTAGGAGGTGGTGGAAGAAAGAAAACGGATTTGCATCACTTTTGTCACTCACCAGCTGAAGAAAAATGCATCTTTGCCTGAAAATGATCCAGAATCTTTATCATAAAAGCCAAAAGCGCCGATTTATCGGCTGCTTTAGAGCAAATCATTTACATTGTTTGTTTACAGCCATGTCACCTAGATGCAGTTTATTAGTGTGGAGCAAACGGAGCAGAGAAACAATTTAGACACTTCAGCTGAAAAGAAAACGTTTAATCTTATCCTTCGATGCTTTAATATCTCATTTCTCTTGTCAGGTTGCAGGGTTTTTTTACTTATTGGATAAAAACAGTGACGGCTTCAGTTTATCCCAAACTAGCAGTAAGTCTGAATTTAGTTAATTTAGTTGAAGTTGCAGTTGATAACTTCTGCAAACAAGCTAGCAAGCTAACATTAGCAGTAGCATTGGGAAGCAAATCTGCTGCAGCCATTTGTGCCGGCTCGCGTTTTATTTCATTTGTCGTCGCTCTCTCTTTAAAGTCCAGTTTGGACTGGGACAGAGCTGTTGCAGGGAAAGTTGCAGTGGTCCGTCTCAGCTTGAGCTCGAGCCGACTGATGGTTTGGTTTGCAGACACTGTTGTCGGCAGAGGCAAGTCAGAGCACGGTGAGCTAATCAGCTCGTAGCAACGTCACCTGTTGCCAAAGGTACAGTGTAGACTGACAAATTAGAACAGAGTACAGAGAGCGTCACTGATTTTTCATTTTTCCGCAAAACCCTCAAGGCGGTAGCAAAGCATATATCATGGTAAAAACCAATTTAGCAGCGAAAGGTGCCATCACTGTTTAATCAGGTTACACATCATAACGACAAAGCTTAGCCAAAAAAGTTGCCTAGTTTTACTTGAATTAGTTAATAAACCGCTGCTTGATTGTAAGACTGATTGATGTCTGTAAATGGAGAGCAAAAGAAAGTATTATGAATATTAACATATTGTAAAATCTAACAAATTTTACAGTAAGTACCTGATTTTCCTCAACCCGCTAAAATAGATGAATAAAAGCAGAAAGTAACTGAAAAAACAGCAGCAAGGTCATGAAAATTCTGTGGAAAAAAAAGAACCTGTGTAGCTGGTCTTTTAGTTTGTGTTGTGATTTTACCGCGCTGAATGGAGATGAGCTGTCAGTGAAATAATTTCATTGTCATTTGCAGTTCGTGATAAAAAGGGAAAGCATGGCTCAATCTCACAGTCTGTTTTATGCCGTTTCCATGAATTAATTTGAAGACACAGATGCCACTCCTGCAGCACTTTAGCAGTTCTAAGATTTTAATAAGGCCATTTTCTATTACATGGACAGTGCAAAAACATTCTACGCCATAAATGCTCTGGAAATCTGGTCTTTACTCTCTAGTCAAATGTCAGTTAAGGTGAAAAGTGGACCAAATGCTTACATAGCACAAGTACACTGAAGTATAAACAAGTAATATATAATCGAATAAAGGATATAAACACCCTCAGAAGCAGTAAAAAGGTCACACCCAACAACTTTAATTAAACATTAACGCAGAAAGGAAGAGCAACTAATAAAAAGGATCCACGTTAACGTTTGATGGAATAAAGGTCAGTTATGAGAGTATAATAAGATAAGAAATCTTAAGATGGATAAGAGTGTTTCAGACTACATCCACACAAATATGTGAGTGTAAACTTCGCAGGCCTTTGCTGGTGGCCCTGTTTCAGTTTTAAAACTTAGGGTGGTGTTGTAGTCCGGACAGACAGAAAACACTTTTAAAAAGAACGATGCGGACACTCATGTTTGTTCTATCATGACATGTTCTTCCCAGTGTGACTCCCAATCTATGGGGTTTTTTTTCATATGTGTCACTTTCAATGACCCTTAAACCTCATTATCAGTGTAAGCAAAGAAATATCTAGCTGAATTTTTCCTCATTGCTGTTCTTCTTCTGTGGACTGTTCTGCCACTAAGCAACAAACTCTTTGCTTCCTGTTTCCTATCCTCAGCTCGAACATGGATGGTCATGTGGTATGTTTCCAGTTATGTTAGTCTCAACAGAGTTAATTTTGGAGATGGTGCTAAAACGCTCGGCTGAACGGGGAAGGTGTGGATGCAGTCGTAGGTTTGAAAAGCTTCATTTGGTTGTGAAAAAGCATTTTGGGAGAAAACTACTGTGAAGAGCCCATTCGACTGTAATTTTGCTGTGATGTGAGCTCCCCTTCAGCAAGAATGAATTCCTACAAGGTCATAAGCTAACGCACTCAAGAGGCCTATTCACAACATTTGAAACAGCTTTAGACATTTTTATTTGTATAATCACAGATGGAGGAGGCTTTTTTTTCTGAAGCCACAAGTGGAGAACTTGATGTCACACTCCTTTCAGTGCTCCATGTAATCCAGCTCTTGGATAAACATTAAATTAAACATTATTACAAGTGTTTTTTTTCTTTAGACTTGATGACTTTAGTACAACACTTTCAAGGCAATTTCAGAACATTAACTTTTTGTGACAATTATTAAAAAAACCCTTAAAAAGAGACATGAACTTGAGCTCCAAACAAATACTTCTGACTGGAAAGAAACTACAGTATTTACAGACTGTGCATTGTGCAAATTTTAAAAAAAACAAGAAACACTTGGAATACACATGAGAAGACCGTCAACCCTGTGCTGTTCAGTGCTGATGCTGCTGATGACACATTAAACATAAAATAAGAAGTTAATTTACACATTTTCGACCCTCTCACGCAGCTTAAGAACTTGATGACCATGAACGGAGCGCTAATATTTTGGGAAGAATCTGCATTAAAAACCATGAATGACTGCAGCTTGCAAACCTAAAACTGTTGAATTGAATGATCATGTTCATTACAGGTTTCATTACAGGTAACACAGATTTGCCTTTTTGAGGCAACTTTTCAGCATGCACCAAAACATTTAGGCCAATCACAAGTCTCCCTGCAATCCAGACATTGTCGCATGAACTGAGAAGTGATTTAGAAAAGGTCATATTTAAGATTTCATTTAAAATGTGATTCCTATCTGTGAAGAAAAGCCTCTGCAACATTATATAAAATGAAACTAAAGCCTTTCCTTATGAAAGTCAGAGTCTTTTATGATGCAAGCATCTGTACCCAAAATTCTTGGGAAGCACAAGGTGTCATTTATCAAACAAAGATGCATCCACAAGACTGACTCCAGCATGTAAAATGTAAGGATTTTCTGCATTTTTAAAATGTTATTTCAAAATTCACCTCGTTAAACAAAAGCAATATTCGGATTTCACTTTCTGAGAAATATGATTGACTTTGTTTGCTCTTTCCCAAACTAAACAGAAAACAAATTACAAACAGTGACTAAAAATAAAAGGCAATGGTTATGCTAATTTAAAATTTCTATTCTGACAATTCAGTATTTACTTTTTGCACACAGTTACAGGAATTTGGAATAAAGCAGCAGAAACCAAGATATCCTGACTCGTAGTCCCTTTCATGGTCAACAAGTGTTGATCCCTACATTTCCCATAATTCAATCAATGCTGTGGCCAGCACGGAACTCTTCTGTTCTATCAAGTCTGTAGAAAAACACCTGCAGCTGATTCATGATGATAATCCTGCTGCAGACCATCTGGCAGTTCAGGCAGAGGAGCCACCTCACATCATTAAGGAATGATCAACAAGTTGACCTGAGATGAAGGATGACTCTCTTCTCTTCATGCCGGCATTATTACACACAGCAGCACAGGCAGCACATAGGGATCTGACGTGCAGAGTCACGGGATTATAGCTGACATATCATGTCCAGGATGTTTACCATACAATAACAGCACAGAGCTCCATCACTGCATTGTTGGTACAAGAGGATAAAGTTCATTCTGTGTTATCGTGGCTGTAATTCTTGATAACCATGCACACATCTGTCAGCGGCTACATTTCCACGGAGGATTACTGGACCGGCCAGCAGACACACTCCCGGTACTGTGGCAGAGTTTATTTAAAGGAGCAAGAAGAAATTTATCCTATGATGGATTATTTGGCAGCGTGCAAACGTAGCAACTGAAATATGAGAGGCCATGTTTTGAAGAGAGCAGGTAGAGCTGATGAGCCTCTGTGGGCACACGCTGTCCTAGAAAAGCAAGGAGGTTTTAAAAGTTTTAGAGAGAAAGAGAGAGCAGACTGAGGACGTCACAACATGGCTCAACTTCTCCTCTGCTCGCTGCCCTCATCATGTGGGTCTGCTGTGCAGCATGGGCTCTCAATGATAAGGGTGAATAAACAATGTGGAGGATGGAGGTTGCTTTGTAAATACAAGTACACAAAATGCCTGAAATACTTGGAATAACAGACACTCTGCTGCTTAATAATGTGACATTAACGGGACATTCTTGAGGGTGGGAAATTTTGCTATTTCTATTCACTCAAAAAGGACCCATGAATGTTCTTTTATGTCGCTGCATGTAGTTTATGCTATGTAACCTTGGCTCAGTCAGCCTGCAGAAGTAAAAATCAGCTCCTTTAAAAGCAGGGACATAACTTAAATACTTCGAAAAAACGCGCTCTTAAAAGAGCTGCAGAGTCCAAAGAATTTCATCTGTTCTGGTTTGTTTTATTTCACATGATGACCTGAACATTCGATCACAGCTAACCTGACATTGCATCTGGGTTTTTAGTCCAATAATCTGGAGCCATTGCTCCTGTGTGTATCATTTTCACTGTCAGTGCAATGTGGAGCTCCTGCAGGTGCTAAATGCATCACACTCGTTCAGCTCGTGTGGATAAAACATATCTTTTAGCCAATTTCACTTGTGGTTGCTATATTAATAGAGCTGGTGGTGCTGGCATGAACACATTCAGCGCCATAGCCAGGATTTTAGAAATGCACACGACCCAACAACACTGATTTCTTATTTGACTATCCTCCAGAAAAACTTATAAATGTTTCTGATTTTATTTTATTTTTTATTTTCTATACTGCTATTAAATGAAAACCGTTATTGATAAACTCTTTAAAATTTTAATTACTTTTTCCAATTGATAATGATGTCACTAAAGTCATTTCAACTGGATTTTAATTATTTGATAAAATGACCAAAATTTCCAAGTTTGTTTAAAGACATATCTGCATGGTTTAAATGATTTAGAGTCTTAAAATCCTCTTAATTTGGCAAATTAACATGTGCCCTTGATGTATACCTTTAAAAGGGTCTGCACTTAGCACATAAAACCCTGTAAGTCATGCAGATAAAAAGCCTTGATATATTACAATCCACTAATTTGTCCAATAATTTAGCCGACATCAGATGTGAACCTTTTAAAACCTGACTACAGAATAAAAATCTTCATAAATATGATTAAGAGGAACCGGGAAATATTTAATCCCCTGACTCAAGTTAAAACGGCAACACATATTCTTTTACTTCAACTGATAAAATGCAAGTGGGCGACTTCTATTGTTGTATACTGAAACCTTGATGATCCGTGTTTGGAGCGTGCGGCTGTGTGATGGCAGATGGAAACATAATGCTGCTCAGAAGAAGGTCAAGATGAGAAGGCTTTGATGCAGGCACAAATAACACTCCAAGTACAAGCACATGTAGGAAAGAAAGTGATGCAGCATGAAGAACATACTGTAAATGTGTTCTCTTTTATTCCTGCCTATTTTAACTGGCATCTTTAAGAGCTCATTGGATTCATTAAAAAACAGTAAAGTGGATATTTTTAGACATGAACCCCCCCCCTCCAATAAAAACATTGCCAGTCTTTTCCATTGCTGCTGACGAGTTTTATGGAGACTTTGTGTGCGATGAGAGTTTTTGATTCACATGACCTTATAAAGAGGACCACAACAGAAGAAGGGGAGGTAAATGTTTGAGATTAAAAGGAATCTAAGGAATCATTTCACTACAAGAATCCCCTTTTCTTAATCTAACAAGTCCATCATTTGTCTTTTTCCTGCCATGTGTCCTCCTGTAAATCGTAACTGAAGGTCTAGAAGGTTCCATGGTTCAAAATATGAACAGCAGCTGAAAGATAGAGCCGTTACCACAGCACCACGCTGTCGACTGTGTGCTCAAATGACCTCTTTTATTGGTATTGATAAGGTCAATCTGGGACAGAGAGGTGCGATATTAACTTCTTAGAAAGATTTATAGTTTAAGAGGCTTGGATTCTAGAAGGAGTAAAGTACAACACATTTCGTTTGGGGAAAAGAGGGAGGAACTGAAGAAACCTGCTGACAACAATGGCTGTTTTTTCCTGCTACGGGAGATTCCTGCAGCATGTCATCACATTTTTTCTACCTGAGAATAAAGGATGCCAGGATGTTATTTTTATATGTATCTAGATTTTTGCTCAAAATGTAGAAATGCTCTTAACATCTGGCAACATGCACTCTGACTTTGGAATATTCACACAAATAGAAAGAGTTTTGGCCTGTGGATGGTTAATCTGACCTGCTGAGGGAGATGCTTTGGTCCGAACATTTACCATAAAAAAACAGTCCCCACTGAAATGAGACAACTGGACTTTAGATGATAAAGAAACATTCACATTGCTGCTTTGTGAATACATTATACAAACACGAGCAGACAGCCAGAGTCTGCAGTGACATTATGAGAGACAGAACACAGATAACAGTCCAACACCTTCCCAACAATGCTTCCTCCGGCCCAATAAAATCATAAAACGCCTCTGAAGCTGCTTCCCTCCTCTTCAGTGTCTCTTTGAACTCGGGTGATGCTGCATGCAGCCGAGGAGACGGCAGACGTGACAGTGTGAACAGCAACAGTCTGGTGCTAGACACCACTTTACACCCGTACTGCAATTCACAGTTCAAAGTGCAAGTCTGAAAGAAAATATTTTAGAATGATGGGAAGGATTACCAAAAACGTGTGCCGAATACAAAAGGGTGGTTTGGCGCCTGACGGGGTAAGCAACAAAATGGCGGTGGATGGCATGTGTGGGAAGGTCTCGCCAAGGCGTGAGGTACATAGTGAGTACTTGTCAGTCCTCTTGCAGGAATAAAAGCGAAACCAATGCCATTGCTGAATAGCAAGACAAAAATCGAAAGCGCGGCGAGAAAAGGGAGGGTGATGTTTTCAAAACAAGCTTGAATAGATGCACATTTACAGTAACACAAAGAAATAAATGAAACCCTTTGAAGGGAGAGCTGTGTTTTAGCAAAGGACTGGGCAGGGAAACCAGCAATTTTGCGATTCTTCTTTTGAAGGTTTTCTTCTGTCTGGGGTGGAGTGTTGGGGGGTTTGTGGTGCACTGGCAGCTGAGGCAATCTGGGTCTCAAGCACATCTAAGGTTGGGCAATTAGTTCCAGTGCCACTATTAATGTGCTGAAGGGGCGCGCTCTGCGGGGGGTTAAGGGCTCGGCTCAAAGGGCTTCGGTCCTGCCGGGAGGAGGGGGTGAATATGACCAACAAAGGTGGGGGTCAGGACCTCAGGGCCATGTGAAAGCTGTACCTTGTCCACTGACCTCTGAGAGCTTGTACAGGCCCAGCCGCCATAATGCCAGCCAACAAGTGAAGAGAGCGGCTGTTACAGTTCCTGCCGTTAACTACGGCTACGGCAGGCCGAGTGTCCAAAAACAAGAAAGCGTGTAAAAAACAATCTGAGGCTAGCTTCATATTAACAGCACATTCCATCTTTTAGTGGATTAATTAAAGATAGAATTTTAAGTGGTCTTGTTAATTGGGTATTTACTTTGGAACAGAGTTACATAAAAACAGCCTGAAAGTCAGGACTGGACTTTTGGCTTTGTTTCATATTTTAACTGTAAAAATTTTGCATTTCAGTTATTAATTTGAAGATCATTTGCATGACAGCACTTTCCCAACAATTTGACACCAAGAGGATCACTCTTTAGCAGCTGCAGTGTGGATTTAGGAGAAAAGTTTAAACTAAATTCTTTCTGTAGAAATGTTTGGGAAAAAAAATAATATAAAATTTTAGGAAATAGCCGAAGAGAAGACCGTCGCTAACAGAACAACAGTGAAAAATATTGATTAGCCAGATAAATAGTTATTTTTTGACAGGGCATTGTTACGTTGTGTCACACTGTCTGGGACCCTCTCTTATTTTCAGCTTTGATCTATCTGTTGATAGTTTATTAATAAGTTGACAAATTGCTATTAAATGCTCATCATACACCCACCAAAAGGCAGGATGTTTCTTGAGCTCAATTTGACATCTTGAAATGTCGTTTGGCCCCAAGAAACAACAAAGACATTCAAAATATTTAAAATAAATTAAATAAGACCAGCAAAAAAATCCTCAAATTTAAGCAGAAGGAAATGAGAATATCTGGATTTTTTCCTTGATGAATCATTGAAAAAAGGTTACTACATTGTCACATTTTCTGTTGACTAATTGAATAGTTATGCTACTAACAAGAACCAAGTTTGCTCATTTACTTCTTCTGAACTTTTCTGTCTCCTGCTTTGTCAAGAAAATATCACAGTCGATCTTGCAGGTTGGTGAACTATACAAAGACCCAAACACTGTTTGACGACGGACAAACACGCTGCATATTCTTCGTAAGGCCTCGCTCGAGTCTTCGTTGTAGCTCGACACCCACATGCAGCCCACTTCTCTCTCATGGGCTTTTGATCTTCTCCATAATATGTCAAGGGCATTTAAGAGACAGATAGCAAGACATGAACAGTGCTGCCGCTGTGCTCTCTGATCCGACACTTTTTTTTTTTTTTTTTTTTTGTCTGAAAAGTGTCAGCGCGACTTTGCCACAGATTCATTATTAAATGTGAGCCATCACAGTTGCAGCAGATGAATGAGGACGGTCGCCGTTGACGGTACCTGCTGCAGAGCTGCATGTTTGTGTTGGACATGTGGCTTTCTGTGGGCAGATCACAGTGTTGATCAACTCTCTTTAATAGTATCGGTTAGAATAAACAATTCCGTCATCTGTAATAAGTAGAGAATGAATTGATGAAAGGTCAAAGAGCAAAAATTCACTATTCAGATGTATGGGTTAATTTTTTTTTTTTTTTTCTTTTTCTTTTAAAGCTAAATATCACAGTGTGTAAGATCCAGCCTTGAACTGTCCAACCTCTTATTACATGACAGAAAATTACGGTCAGCCGTGGTTTATTGCCAACCTATAAAGACTCTGTTTGTTTTCCTGAACTTTTCTTTTTTTTTGACTGTTTTTTTTTTTTGTTT
>JAQFJA010000006.1:25073373-25085138 GCA_029874485.1 Naso brachycentron
ATTATGGATTATTTTGGATTTATTTATGTTTAGTCCATTATACAATGCTATGTTAGGTCAAAATGAAGCTACTTAAATATTTCACACACCGTTGAGTAGTTTGTCAACAGCAGTGCAACATATTTTTGATTATCCTAGTGCAAATATTAATCAACCAATAATTAATAAAAATTGAAGTAGAGGTACAATTTTTGTACAAAAAGTACATATTTCCACTTAAATACTTCAAAATCACACTTTTGTTCCAGCACAAACTACATCTCTGAACAAAAGGTCAGAAAAAGAACGAGTCAACTCTTTCCTGCTCTTTCCACATTTAAAAAAAAGCCGTTTGAGAGGACAAACCGTCTTCTCTCTCTTTGTCTCCTGATTGGTCACTGGTGGCGGCTTCAGCCAGATTCAAACTCTCTGCTGTGGCGGCTTGGTGGGTTTGGCCGAAGCGCTGACCACTAGGAGTTTGACAGGAGCCTTTGTGTTCTCTCAGGACAATGGGGGTGAGAGGTGGGGGGTCAAACCAAACTCCTATACAGCCCGCTTCATCTGTAAAGTCCGTGCCTGCTGACCTTTGACCCTCCTGTCATTGTCCGAGCAAAAATAATAAAATCTGTTCAGGCGCATGAAGGCCTGAGAGACTGCTGTCCTTATTGTACGTCTCCGCTGGCTTTTCCCTCCGTCCTCGACTCCTAATATGGAGGGCCGACACTCAGATTATGACGAGATTATGCTTGAGTCTTCTGGCAGATGGTACCGGTTCTCCTTCTCATGCTCGCCTTTGGCAGCTTTCCATTTCTTAATGAAAGTCAACAAGCAGGAATTGGGTTGGTAATGGATCGTGTCGGATTAAGCTGAATAAAGAGTAACCGCTTCAGTGTAAAGGTGAAAGATTCTTTTTTTTTTTTTTTTTACTCAAACCTACTTTGAGATCATTTGTATTAAATGTCTCGTGTGAAGGACGATGACCTCACTCACTGAATCTGAAGCATCGGGTTACAGCTGAGATGGGAAGGTGTGTGTGTGTTTTTCTTTCCTTGGCTTCTATAGCGGGTCGAGTTATGTGCTCTGCTTATATAGGTCACCGAGTCACTTCAGGACAATTGAAACAAGCGTGCAGCCATTTGTTAGGGCTGTTGGATTTTCACTTTTTTGAGCAAAACCAGTGAAAAGAAGCAAACCTATTGAGCTTTGACACTCCTGCTTTGCTCTTTGTGTTGAAAGGTGCAGCATGTTCTCAAAATTCCATCAGCCAAAGTATTTATATTTGTAGCAAAGCAAACTAAAATTTTCAAAGCATCAGAATCACACAGAGGCTTTACAAGGTGAGGCGACCTCACTTATACAGCACCATTCACACACAAGCAAATTTAGAGTAATTTATAGAAAAACATTGCGATGAGAAATTTAGAACACATTAAAACTGCATCTTAAAACATTAAAAACAAATTAGAAAGAAACTGAATTTAAAAAACGGTAAATGGAACACAATATGAGTATGATTTATCATCTTTAAATCCAAATCTGCAGCTTTAAAGACTGCAGCTTTTCAACTCCAAGAACTGCAATTTCAAGTACTGCCGTTTTTACATCTTGCCATCTTTAAAAATCTAATCATTAAATCAAAGGTATAATAGGAAGCATTTTCTTCATTTAAATTGCAATGTGACTTTTTCTTAAAATCCATCAGCCTTGACAGTAAGGCAACACAAGCAAGTTTATTTATATCGCAACATGCAGACACAAGGCAATTCAAAGTGCTTTACAGAGGCACAGGAAATACATAAGAAATCAGATAATGAGAAGTTTAAGATTAAGATTTAAAGATAAAAGAACAGATCCTTCAGTTATGTCTCATGCAGAACGTGTACATGGAAGTCATCACTGCTGCCTCTGAAACAACCCCCTTCAACTTTTCTTTTTCCCCATGAAACGGCAACCAGCCCCCCCTCCAAATACAGACAAAAGTCAGGTCTGTAACCCCTGCGGCCCCACCCCCAGTGCTCTTTGACCTATAGTGGAGGCCTGGCTGAGCACAAACAGTGGTCGTCCCCTGAAGCCCTCCACCCACCTCCACCTCCACCATGGGCTCCTGTTTCACTCAGGCAATGAAAGGACCTACTGTAAATAACGGGGGGCCTGGCTGACCTGGGCCTGGCGTTTATCTGGGCCTGAGACCCCTGCATCCATCCTACTGTAACAGAGCCCACCGCTCACAATAGACTCTCTCATGGGTGTTAGACTGTGGGCTCTCTCCCCTGTGTGCCCACTCAGAATGGGGATTAGAAAAAAAAGGAGAAAAAAAAAAAAAGAAGGGCCCCTGTCAGGTCCTCCAAGGGGGTCAACCCCCTCCAAACCAGCATCACAACCCCATCCCACAGACACTTTAGCCTTTGTCCCTGTGAGAGACTTGGGAGCAGGGAAGGAGAGCGGGAATGTGAAGGTGGGGCTAAAGCCTGAGACCAATCACTCTGACAAAATGCTGGATCAAACTCGCGGCTCCACACAGCATCAAAGCCGCTCTGTGCTGAAGCCACGAAGACATTTCTTCTCGCATTCAACTGTCTGCTTCTTTCTCAAACTGAGCCCCTTGATTTAATAAAAAAAACTGTAAAGTTCTAGTAATGAGGTTGTTTTTTACTACCAGATTATTGAGGCTACAAAATTAATTTGCATTACTGCTGAAATGACTAGCTGATTGACTTAAGTCTTTTATCTAGCACTAATAACAAACACATAAAAGGGCAATCTAAGAAATCTAAGGACGCAGGCAGGCATTAGATGTTAAGCATTTTCAGGAATTTCACAGCCTAAATCATTAATTGATTAATTGGAAAAATAATAAACAGAAAAATAGCTGACGAAACAAATTGTTAGATGTGCCCCTGGTTTAACTAAATCTTTAAATGTGGGGTCTCCTGCTATCGCTAAAAGTAATACGAAGAGTAAAAACAAAGAAAGTCAAGTAAGGTGATGATGAAATGTCCTCACAGCCATGTGCTATCCAGCCCTTTATGGGGTGTGTGTGTGCGTGTGTGTGTGAGAGAGTGAGAGAGAGAGAGAAAGAAGGAGGCAGAGAGACCCAGAGATATAGAGAGGAAGGTTTTGGGTCAGAGGCTAAGTGAAATATATCCCCACTCTGAGGCATGCAAGAGAGAGGATGCAGGAAGCTGAGGGCCAGAGATAAGGGCACAGACGTGGGCGATAAGCACCCAAACACCTGTTAGGGAAGCTCCAGCTCCTCGCCTCAGACCAACACTCACAGGAGGCTATAAAACACAAGCAGGGAGGAAAAAAGACAGTATACAGACAAAACCATCAGAGAGAAAACGGCCAGTTTCTGTCGGGTGTCTGGGTGCTGCTGCGGCACGTATGAGGGGGATAAAACCCCATCCTGTTTTACACCATGCTTAATGGCATATGGCAGGAGCCTACAGCATCATTTGTAAGGTCAGCAGCGAGACAGGAGTGGCAGAAATGATGCTGTTTGAGTCATGACATGTCAGAGCCACCCGCTTCAGTGATCAGTCCAGGAAATGGAATGGCTTTTTTTTCCGTCTTTTACTATCCCACTCTCGCCTTTCGGGGCCCAGGGACAAACAGACAAACACAAAACAATCTGGAAGCGGTCAAGAGAGACCTTGGAGACGCCTGACAGCCGTGCAGTAAACAAGAAAGAGAGGATTCATAATGTGTCAGGAGAAAAATTCATGGGCTGATTATGGCACGAAAAATCATCTGACCAATTACATGACGTTTGCCACGAAGCACAACATTATGATGTCAATTATTATTACACCAATAAACTCACAATCTGACATCTTTTGATGTTTTGATTTTCCTGATTTGAATATTTTTAAGGCTAATTTGGACTTACTTACAGTAAACAAGTAAATAAAATGTATGACTTTTCTATCATCCTGAAAAAAAAAAAAAAACGTAAATAGGTTGGGACTTAATATTTAAAATCTTCTTGCTGCTGCTGCAATAAGTTAAAAAAATGCAACATGATGTACTTTGATTGTTGCTCATTTTGCGCCTCCATATTATTTATGTTGCAGCCAGACATAATCAGAAAGAGTTGAAGTTTTTAAAAAAAAAACTAACATAAAGCTTTAATAAAAAACTGAGCCAGACTTGACTTGGACTCCCAGAGTTATTTGATAAAAACTAGAAATGTTTTGTAAGGTATGACGAGGAAGTAAGTATTTTGTTTTTGCAAAATACTGACTATGAGAGTGTACTGAATGAATATAAACAATGCAGATTTAGAACTTTAGAACTTTAATCATAGAAACTGGTCAATCTGGTCAATGACTGTCCATGAAAAAAAATAGAATTCATTTAGCTGTCATAAAACATTTTAATAAACTCCAAATAGTTACATTTTATGCCTGAGTACAACTTTTAACAACTGAAATATTAGCTTCCATTTCAGAGTAAGCCTCCGCATCAGGGTAATCTAGATACAATGCAAAAGTGGTGAAACAGCCCTTTAACATAGTAACACTGACATGTTTGTGAACACCTCTGATGCTGCATGCATTTATTCCCCGACTCTCTCTGTTTTCAGACATTCTTGCTCTTCAAGCAGACAAATCTCCCTTCAATTGAATCAACCCCCACCTCGCATGCAGCCTGCGAGGGGGCCGGCCTATCCATCATCAGCTCTCTCCCTCTGGTAATCTCTCTGGGCGTCTTCGGTCAGCAAATACATAAATCAATTATGGTTTTAAGCTTTATGCCATGATTTACCCAACTGATCCCTCCTGGATTACAGCGGAGCTTAAAACGTGTCGGCCAGCGCTAAAGCTCCAAGTCGCCTTGACATTCATTGCACTCCTGCCACGACGCTCAGCGAGCAGCATGTCAGATGCCAACGAGTATAGATCTGAGAGCATTTTCCAACAGGCTGACGGGCAGATTGGTTGCTTTGTGAGATGCAATGGCGTTCATCTTTGGTAAATAAATTTTATTTTTTCATATCTTTACCTGTTTAAACCAAAATTCCTGACAGTTCAGGGTCAAAAGGAAGCTTGTTGACTAACCTGTGAAACAGTAATGTCTCTAAATGATTAACATGCATCAAGTGTTACATTCAAACATAGCACACATTCTGCAGACTCATCCAAGCAGTGAATTCAATTCCTCATAGCTCACAGACAACAACAGAACTGAAAGGACTCACTTTAAAATGTCAAGTTGGAATTGCAGTGGTTTGTTTGTTGGGAAAAAAGAGTGTTAAGCCCCGTGTTGGAATAAAATCATGTGCATGTATATGTTAATATTGACATGCTATGTGCAAAATAGTAACACATGCATAAATTATTTTAAAACTGTAACCTCACTCCCCCTCCTCCTCTATTGTAAGTTTTGTCTGTGAAAATCTTACATCCTTGTAGTGTCACAACTGTCTTTTCAATGTGTCTAGTTACGTACAATCCTCAATAAAAATTAAAATGAAAAAAAAAAACCCTCAAATTCTTCTGATTATAATCTTAACTAAAATGATCTAATTAAAGCTGAAAATAACACTTTCAAGAACAGTCATTTTGTTAATCAACAAACCTTAAGGTATTACAATTTTAGGTGGCGCAATTTAGTTTACGTTTAGGCTAAGTTTGTGACCTCAACTTTAATGTAAACCTAACATAAAAGATCCATCAATTGAGTCGACACGTTTCACTTTTGTCTTTTACTTAAAAAATTATGATTTTGTTGTAAGATCAGCTTCAAAAAGTCACTTGAATTACTGCACAAATTCTCATTTGTCCTTCTCAACAAGTGACCACATTAGGAAGTGCGATACTTTTAAGAGTTTTCACTGTTTCCACTATTAAAAATGGTGTCTCATATTGCATTCCTCTATAAGCCAAACTACTCATGAACGTTAGTCACTCCTTGCTACTTGTTTGACAGCCTCGCGCCACTTTGACTTTGTTTAAGCAATTCAACTGTAGCATTATTTCAACAATGTGCATTTGCCTTCTGCAGTCACATGAACACTTTAAAGTTATTATGGCTTTTATATTATTTTGCTTTTATCTGTTGCAGCTCGTGGGCAGCTCGTGGGCAGCTAGCTAGCACTAGCCTAGCAGTCACCTGTTGAGTAAACACAGTTCTTTGGGCTCTGAGGAGGTGGATTAAAAGCTAACATGGTGCTGCTCTGGTCTCAGTTTCCTACCTGAGAGCTCCTTTGTGACAGGTGATGGAGGAGAGAATGGGGGGTAATTTTTATGACCAGCTTCTTAGCGTGCTGGTATCACTCCATTGGGGCCCCTTGCCAATCTCTGGCAAACCATTCAAGTGGCAACAAAGAGGCTAATTAGAAGCTCTCTCTCTGGAAGCCCGCGGAGGGCTCTGGTTTGATACTTCCCAGGGAGGCTATGGGGCCTCTGAGGTGGCGGTGGCAGCTTTTTCACACACACAAATACACACATACATACACACAGGACATTTGTGAGCACACTTGGGTTGGCCCTTTGGCTCCAGCACATTTGCTCATTGTGGCCGTCCTCCCTACGGTCTGCCAGAGCAATAGAATCAGAGAGGGGGAACCGACACATCTTCTTTCATGTGGCGGGGACCCAAAGAGGGGATGCTAATGGGATATCGATGGGATTAGAACCCTGAGCCTTCAGGACCAGGAGAACAGAGGCAGGGCTCTATGAACTAGAACTAAAACCCACTCACCTTTAAGGCCAGATCATTCTAATTCTATTGACTTTTTCCTTTTTAATGGGAAAGTTGACAATGATGCATGCACCTTAATACAGTTTGTAAAAGTCTGCAAAAGCTGCAAAAGCCATTAAAGAGTTCTCCCGGCTGAAGTTCACCTGCTGTGTATTTACAGAGAAACAGTAGCACAAGCTCCTCATCTGCCAACACTCAGCAGCTTCTGGAAGCAGAGATACACATCAGGAAGTTAAGGCCGATAACACATTTGCATGTCACCTGATAACTGGCTGTAATTAGTACTCCCTGTGAGCCCCCCACCACAACCCCTCACAACAAAACAAAACAAAAAAAACCCCCACACGCTCATATGGACACGCACAGGGCCAACATCCAGTACAGTATGTTATCCTTATCCCTCCCTCCAGACCACAAGGCCCCCATGGGGACAAAAGATAGGGGCCTCAGTGTGTTCGTTTCATTGCAGCCCCTGCCAGACCGCATCAGCAAAGGCCACTTCTGCCGAGCGCTGTTAGCCATACAGAGGCAGCTGGTCGCACCGAGTCAAGCTGCTAACTTTCATTGCACATGCACCTCCCTCCATTGCCATAGCCACTGTCTAGATATTAGACTGCCCCTCTTTTCTCTTCTGCTTTCCCTCATGTTCAAAACAAGCATCCCGATTCTTGCTAAAATACAAACTTCACCAGACGAAGCATGATGACGAGCCACCTGACCACACTGCACGATAATAAAATGTCTGATCTGTACTAAGGTTTGTGTTTGCGTGTGTGTATGTGAATAGTCCGTTCCACATGATGTAGCCTCCTGTGTTAAGTCTTTAATCGATACATCTCCCTATCCTGACAGTGAGGACAGAGCCCAGATCTGAGATCAGAGCGATGGCGGTGTAAATCTTTACGGTTCAACCAGAGCCTTTTAAAGCCTGTCTATAATTGGGCCTCAGCCAGCAGCTGCCTCGGCTGCGGCGATCACCGCGGGCCCGGTCAAAGCGCCAGTTTCTCAGGGGCATAAACAAACACGGTACCTCCAATAAGGGCAAAAAAAGCACCTGTGTGAGGATAAAAAGAGAGACGAGGTGGCAGCCAGACTTGAATAAGCCCTCTGCTGTTGTCTGAGGTTGAGGTATTTCTTGGAGAGGTGTTTTCATTGAGTGAGGCTTTTTGTGCTATTGGATTATTACACCAACTTGTACTGTACCTCTGAGTGCAAGCCGGGGAGACTTAGCTCACTGAGTGATTTCAAATAGAGGGTAATCCACTGCCATGTAATGGATGCTTTGTTGCCGGGCTTCTTTCAGGAAGCAGGAAAATGCTAGCACAGTTTTACAGGTTAGGATCATAAGCTTGAAGCTGCTTTAGTTTTGGTTTGGCTTAATTTATTTCAAATCAAAGGCGATTCACAATGTTTGGAGAGCAAGATTACAGACAAAGAAGCAGACCTGAATGCTTCAAAATACTATTATTGCTCATTTTTTTAGCACAGATAATTCTCTCTTAACAGAGCCACACTTTTTTAAGTTGAGCAGGAGAGAAATTCTGCAGATATGGACAGTAGGAAATGAACAGTGTATGCACACATGATTCTACATGGACGCATTCCCCATATCAGCACTATCAATCAAAGTGCAATCTCTCAACAAATACAGTCTGATTTTCAAGCACATGCAGTCCGAGCAGTCATACATTTTGGTCAACACACAGATTCTGACGAAAATAAAGTCACAGAGCCTCGATCATTTTTGTTTATCTCATATTCGAAGGAAAATTTGTACTAAAGTTCTTTATGTGTCTGTGCCTCCATTCAGATAGACAGAGGTCAAAGTAACAAAAGACTTGAGATATAAAAAGAAAAGAGATAAGAAAAAGTTGTTGGAGTTCATCATGAAAGTTGTTATCACATGGCCTGCGTTGCTTCTGGTGATTGTTTCACAGTCAGGACATCAGTGCCGTTTGATGGGTGCAGCGGCACTTCAACTGAAACCGTGTATTTTTTTCAAGCCACAAGCGACATCATCAAAAGTCCATTCATTTCCTGCAGAACTAAAAAGAAAACGCAGCCAATGTGCAGCTTCTCTGCACATCTGAGAGAGATTGGTCACAGCTCAAGTTTTTGACAGGTTTCCCTTTTTTTTAATATCACTTGCTAGCTTGCACTTGTAACTCGCCACACTGAGTCACTGTGATTTTAAGACAGCCACAATTAGAACAAATGAGAAAATTATTTGCCTGTTTCAAAAGGTGCTTACATCACCTGCTATGTTCCAAAAAACATCTACGTAGTCTGCAGAGGCATTGATTTCCCCGCGACATCCTCGTCTTTAACTAAAGCCATAGAAACCATATTTGGGCAAAGAGGGCGGAGTCTGTGTGGATCTGAGAAGGGATGAGGAAGTGGGACGCAGCACAGCTAACTGTGAATGGCTGAGACACCTGTCAATCAAACAAATCTGCAGCAAAACTCCTCTTTAAACCTCTTGTCGAGAGATTCTCCTCATGCAACACAAAAAATGAATGAACATCACTTATTTTGTTTTGATTTTACAAGAGATAAACAGTCTTATTCAAGCAGAGATTTTTTTTTAAAGCTGGCAGCCTTTAACCTTTTGTTGGCCATGACACAACTGTGGTGACCATATGAACCTGCTTCTCAGTTGCGCGTGGCGTCAATCTGCAGTAAGAAAGCAGTGGTTAATGGTTGATAGTGGCCAAAGCACACAAGTGTCAGTATGTGGGGAAACCACTCGTATACCCTCCACTGGCCTCACCTCAACGTGCAGGGTATATGTGTGTGCATACATCGTTATCACCTGCAACAACTGCAATGGCCCGTTATCTGCACTGAATCTGCTCTTGGTTTACTGAGGAGGAGTGCCAAGGGTTATCTGTCCCTCTCTGATATGCACAGATAAGGGCCTTGGGCCCACTGTTTAAACACCTGGGGCCCGGGGTATTAGAGCGCCCTCCGCACCCCTTTGCCACAAAAGGAGACGAAATGGAAGAGAGAGTGCTGGCTGCTGCTGCTGCTGCTGCCACTGAGGGGAATGTGTGTAAAAGTAATGAACACATGAGTGTGTGCGCGTGCAGAGGTTAATGCAAGGGTGATTATTTCCATCGCTCCCGCCCCGTATCTCAATGCTTCCATCAACAGTATAAATAACATGCAAAAACAGAGAGCAGAGAAACTCATTGATTTGTCTCGTTCAGTCCCTTTTCAAAAAAAAAAAACCCAGGTTGTCTTATAAAAAGACAGAATTAAAGCATTGATGTTATCAGTAATGTTTAACGGCTATATGCTGGAAAAGCTCTCCTTTAAAATAGGCTCTCTTTTCACTTATGTGATGTACATTACAGCGAGGGTCAGTCATTTGCATGAGAATGGACGATTAAGTGAAAGAGATAAACCCAAGGCTAGTTCCCGTGAATTGGATGCTGTGTTTGGAATACCAAGCAGTGGAGGGTTTTTACTCCTTTCCCCCACCACGGCAGAATTAGCCCCCTGCATCATGCATTTATTTTCCCAATAATTACTCAGGTCCTCCCTGTGTTGATTATTTTCTCTGAGCAAGGGTTACTAAAATATTGCTGTAATCCCGTCTCCCTGAAGCAGTAACAACACTCACCCCGGGCTTCCTTTAAGAAATAAATCTAGGGCTTGTCAGTGGGGAGGCGGTGGTGGGGGGTGTAATGAGGAGGTTGGGGTGGTGGTGGGGTGGCTGTTGCTGTGGTCAGACGGGGACTGCTTACATTCTGTCAGCTGAAACACCTTTAAAGCACGCCATTCATTTGGTTTCATATATTTATCAGGAAGGTCACTTGAAATGTTTCTGTAGTCGTGCAAATCAAATACATGACATTCATAACAGAAATCAGACAAATACATCTGTCATACTATACATTAAAGAAGCCAATAATTAATACTATTATTACATTGTCTAACCGCAAGCAGCCTTACAACAACTTCTTCCAGAAAAATTATGCTAACATTAGCAAAATTTTAAATTTGATTTATGTCATGTACAGCACTTTCACACCTGCCTTATTTATTTTGGTTGAATCAAACTTGAGTGCATTTCCCCAATTTGGAGTGGTTCGTTTGTGCAGGTGTAAATGCAGCAGTCATACTCAGATGCACACAAGTGGACCAAACAAGCAGACCTGGTTGAAGAGGTGGTCCTGGTACAAGGGCGTAAATCCCAGGGGGACAAAGGTGACATGCCCCCCCCCATAATATGGTTTTAAACTATACATTTATTATATAGTATAATTTTAAATATCATAATAATTTGCACTGAAAGCACTTGTGCTGATTTTGAAAGCAAACAAAAGAACGAAAAATTTTCCACGCCTCCAGCCGATGCCTCAGAGTGGTTTAGTCCATAGTGTGAAGTGTGTGCTTGTGTGTGTTCTGAATGTGAAGTAAATGATTACTTTTAGAGTTAACTTAAGACAGAAAACGGTTCAAATTAAATTGAGGGATTTGGACACTGTGGGATAATGTAAGTAGCTAGCTATCTAGCTTTTCAATAGCCTACATAAATATATGCTAGTGTTAGCCTGTTTTCCTTCCCTTACTACTAAATGATGGTAGCTTGCTAAAGCTAATATTTGCCTTAATTGACATTAGCTAACTAGTGCTAGTGTTATGCATCTTACGTGATGCTCATGACTGAAGGACACTGAGGGTTAACAGTGTAGGACAAGTTGTAAAGGAAAGTAAAGGGGGGAGAACAGCAGAGAGGCTGACTGAGGATAATACACATACATACATACACGGGAATACACATCCAAGATGAATATGGTGCATGTTTAGTAAAAACACCCTCCACACAATTAACACTTCCCTCCTTGGTGCCCCATCAACACTGAAATCAGATTTTCACCCCTGTCCATGTACACTTCTGAACAAACTCTGGTGCGGGTTTGTTGGTGGTGAGAACATGATCCAACCTACGATCTGCACTAACTGACTAACCCAGTTCCCATAAGCAGCTACATGCATTACTGAATGAGGAAGCATTTCCCCTGTCACAATAACAACAACATGCCAGCACGAGTAATTGTAGGCCAACTTGGAGA
>JAQFJA010000006.1:25085238-25095483 GCA_029874485.1 Naso brachycentron
AGCACGAGTAATTGTAGGCAAACTTGGAGAATGCAAACAATGTCATATCCCACAACCAACACCAAAATCAACCCCTGCAGTTGCCTCTCCACTGTGAAATAACTTGCCGTGGGTGCATTACCTATTTGTCTTTCTGTTTACATTGCCAGAGTTTGCTCACATGGAAATTCTGACCAATTGGAGAGCACTTCGGGATCTGCGATATTGCTCCTGCCCCAGACACATCTGAACAATTAATTAAGTTTTTTTTTAGAACTTTACTAAGCCAATCAATGAAGTGCAGCTGAATTTTGGTTCACCTCAGTACATCATCAACTGATTTAGACCCGAGCAAATAAATAGGTGTGAATGCGAACTAAACCAGCTGGAATTGTTTTTCTTTCTTTTAGTATTTTCACATCTGGTGCGCACCAGGGAAGTGGACTAGAAGTGGACTATCAGATGTGAATGTACCCTTATTTACAACCCTGACAGAAATCAATGACAATATTTGACACTTGATGTTCCACTTTGATTTGACTCAAGGTTTTCATATGTCACCCTATTTTCAAGGTAGCATCTCGTCGGCCTACACATCCTATCGGCATGCATTTCTGCATCCCATAAGTGACTGCTCACACACCATTTGAAAAAGGTGACACAATCTCCTCAGTCTGGGTGGGGAGTTCTTTATGATATAATCCAGAGCACGGAGGAATGAAAGAGAGCAGAGACTAAATTTATACAGGAAGTGGGTACTTTCTGGTGCATTCATTTTAACATCGACGCGCACACACAGACACCTCACACCAACGACCTGCGCCACATCTGGAAACAATTACACTCATGTTTGACTTGACCTGCTGCACCAAGTGAACTCTGCCAACTTTTTTATGTGTTTGTTGCAGAGGCAGCGGTGACCCTGACACAGTGGCTGTGGGGAAATGATGTGTAATTAGTCAGAGGGAACACGACTCCAGTCGCTTGAAATAAAACATCTTGTATTCACATCAAAAGAATCAGGCAGCTTGACGGGTCGTATGCAGAAAAAAAAAAGCACAGACTTGATATGCTGTCAAATGACCCACACTGGAATTTGCGAGGACACGAGGAGTGTCTGAATTATCAAACATCTCAGGGTAGCACAGCAGACCTTTCATGTGCGGACGGCAAAGCAGACAGCGGATGATGCAATGTTTGATTTCTACACTTCAGGAGGCTGTCAGGACAGCACGTACAATATTAAACAGTGTCGTGTCGGTGTATCAACCAGTCTAAATTAACCCATTAGTATGCTATGGGGCGAAGCGGGAAGATCAATGCATGAAACGGTTTGGAAATCTCCTTTGATACAAGATTTCCCAGCTTGAGCGAATTGATGAAATTCCTCTTGAAACACAGGCAACCATTTCACACGCCAGACTTTTCTCAAGGCAGAGACGAGTGTAGCCCGTCCTTTAACACACTCATACTGCACTAACGCATCTTACACACACACACTATAGTGCATTTTATAGCTGTTTTAAGGCCTGCTTAGCAAGAACGGATAAAAAGCAGCTCAAAATTCACTTCTACAGCTACTGGGTTTCTTACAACACGTAGTCTTGGTACATGCAGAAATTCCCCTTTCATTCAGTGAATAATGAGAGCTCATCATAAAGGCCACACAAAATTGTACACTTTAAGAAGCAACAGTTGAAACCAAAAAACAGCAATGTAACTGACTTCAACATGCGTAAAACAGGAGTTAAAATGCAGTACAATAACAGTGAGGGGCTTGAAACAAAGACACTTCTTTTTGGAGTGAAATACATTCTGTAAAATTGAGTATTTTCTTAAGACAACACAGAGAGATTTAGAGAGTGCGGAGCTTTGACTGAATGAGCCCAGCTCTTAGCCATGCATACCAAGATACGAGCTGTAGCATGAATGGATGGGTGATGGGGTTCAAATCCTCAAGTGAACTTTAACCACTGTGCATTCCTATTGATTTGAGTAAACACTGAAGGTGAGAAGGTGGCCTTCGAGTACGAAGAGGCTCACAGTCACAAATGACAAAAACTATCTGATGGGGCAAAAGCCTCAAAAAATGATGCAAGTACATTCCACAAAGTGCTGGGTTGATATGATAAGAAACATATACACATAGACACGACATATACCATGACACAAAACGCAGTTTTGCAAAATACTCCAGGTGACATTCAGCATTTTAATTGATGTTTCCAGACCTTAAGATTTATTTACATTGATCCAAAAGGTGCTGGATCGCTTTGCTGCCACTTCCCTGTCCTGGAACTACCTCCCTGTCTCAGAGCCCAGGTTCACCATTCATTTCCTGCACTGACCGTCTACTCCAATTATCAAGCTAATAAGGGCCCCCCTTGTGCAGTTATTGGAAAGGGGAGGTGAGTTGGCTGCAGGATGAGGGGGTACCACTTTGGTTAGTGTGTGTGATAGCTGCCGCCCACATCTTGTAAGATGTGACTAATGGTCTTAGACAATGTTACGACAGCACTGCATCGGCTGCAGTCACCTGGGCAGGATGGCAGTTATTGAAAGAGTGGATCTGTGGGCCTGAGCCAATCAGAAATAAGGTTGTATCTGTCAAACGACATCACCCATTCGTAAATAACAATGTGGGATAGGGCATAATCAGTCGCAGGCCGTAGCTGAAGAGTATTGCACATTTTTTAACTCCCTAGCCAAACACAGGTGAATTAGACCTGAAAAAAAAATGCTATAACTGAGTCACATAACCCATAGCAATAATTTCACTAAAATGTATTATTACTGAGGTGTTGTCCGAATGACATACTGTAAGATTTTCACATTCTGCCTCAAATGCCTAAGTTATCTTGCATTACCCGTTAGAAATACAATTAATTTGGAGGAAAAAAAAAAGAAAAGAAAAAAAAAAAAACAGGTGCTGAGAGGCTGAGCAGGACCATGCATTTCAAGGCCAAAACAATTAGCAAGCAGCTACTGAAAAGAAAACGTGGCTTACCTGTGCTGCTCCACAGCTTCATTATCTGGTAGCTCTGCACCGCAAACATTGCAACGTTCATGCTGGTTCCTGCTGTCTGGTTTCATGCCCACTGACAGCTCCCCGAGCTTGCTGAAGAATTCTCTCTGGATGAAGCTCTGAGGCAGGAGTCCCCCGTAGGCACTGAAGTCCATAGACATAGCCAGGGCCGGGGACATGGGGAGAGCAGAGGCCATGGATGCCGGCATGGACATGATGGCATCTGATTTATGATTCACAGGTAGGGAGTACAGCGAGGCCAGATGTTTCTCCGTCATTCCAGCCATTGCTTCAAGCCCCATCTGGCTGACTTCAGCTTGAGGGTCGCCCATGCCTTCATCGCGGACGTAATGCAGCTCGCGGGCACTGGTGATTACGCTGCTCCTGGTTGGTGTCCCTGGGCCGTCTCGGTTCCTGTCGTCCCCACCTCGCTCTCCATTACTGGAAGCACTGGACTCCATGTTAGAGGGACTTTCATGGCCGTTGCCGCCCATGTCCACTTGCATCATTTCAGTCTTTATCTCAGTCATCAGGTGGTGGGAGTTGCCATGGGCAAGTTGTTCACCCCCGAAACCCTGCTGCAGCAGAGACTGGCCGATGCTCATCAGGCTGTCCACGGCAGCTTTGGTGGGACTCAGGGTGGAGGCTCCAAAGGAGGTGGAGACCGAGGGACTCTGGTCCACCATGCCAGCCATGAGTTGAGGGTTACCTGACAGATAGGGGCTCTCCATGGAATGCTTTTTGGAGTTCTTGGCTCCATTGTGGCCTTTGCGGTCATCATCCTCTTCCGTGCTCCCATCATTAATATTGACCTCCACGTCATTCTCATCTGAGGACTGAATGGTTTCCAGGATCTTGAGACATTGCTCTTCCAAGTATTCAATTTCCAGGATCTCTGCTGCATACAGAAGGTCATCTAAATCCTCGACCTTGGCCTGGAGCGTGGCAGTGTAAGCATACTCCAAAATCTGCTGAAAAGTCTTTGGTGAAAGAAAGTCCAGGGTGTAATGTTGGCTGCTGCGGTGGAAGAGGATCTCAAACATTTTGCTTGTGCAGGCGAGCACAGTCCGGTGAGCGTGGAACTCCTGGCTGTCCACCATGATGACCACGTCACACAGTGTCCCGGCCAGACGCATCTGGTTGGCCTTCTGCAGCAGGGCAGTGGGGTGGTTGGGGTTCTGGAGCTGGATCATACCCATTTTAGTTAAATCCATTATGTCGATGCAATCCACGAGGCCGACTCATGAGGCTCGCCTTCCCCGCTCAGCAGTGTTTTTAGCTATCTTTGTAAACAAGAAGAAACCTGGATGAAGAAACAGAATAAAAAGATAAAAAAGATCAGTTCTGATAAATTCTGATGCAACAGGAAAAAATGTTTTTCAGAACAGATACTCTCAGAAAAGAACACTTTCAAATTCAACAAATCGTCTTTACTTAAAAATATTAAATGAATAATTCTCCTTTTCCAGTGAAATGCAAAAAACAAACAAACCCATCTTTCACAAAAGTAGCCTATATACGGCCCATTTATTACTTACATTTTGAATATAAAGGGCTATTTATTTGTCAATACATTTATTTAAACTACAACACTTTTTTTTTTTTTTTTTGCAAATGGTAAGTGTTCAGTCAAATTGCAAATATCCTGCAGAGATGGTAAACACTCTGTGCAGAGGCATTGTTCTTAAATTCAGCGCAGAGCATTGACTGTAGATTTCTGAGGAGAGACAATTTGTGAGCCGTCCAACAGGCTCACCCTGCATACCAATCAGTCCAACATATGTTATGTTAAAAAGATGTCTTCATTTGGCTATCTGATGCGGATGTATAAACAGCTAAACAAGTGTAAATTGTGCTTTTTTTCGCTGCTGCTTGGCGCACAAAGACCGTAAGCAGCCTTTCTGAAATTAAATAGCATCTTACTCAGTATTCCCATCACAGATGGGAGCAGAGAGCAGCGGCCAGAAATGGATGGAAAGGAAAGCAGGACGAGGCAAAAGCACACAAACGCTGCAGCACCAAACACCCTGCCCTGCTCTTAGTCACTGCTGTCTAATATCCAAATGAATGTTTGTCTCTGTGGCTGCTGTTAACTCGATTATTTGAGTTTAACAGGGCAACATGTTGCAGCAGCTCATATCTGCAGCACTCTGACCTAGACTGAAATAATGGAAAGGGTTAAATGGAATAGTCTCACCACTGTGTTCATTTTAAATGACTGGTTTTCTCTATGAGATTATGCAACTAATTATTATGACCTGCACTGAAAAAAATGCTCCTTTTATGACTACAACACTCCTGCCATCACATATACTCTAAATGAATGAATGAATGGATAAATGAATGATAGCAGCTAAGTGCCTCCACTGACCCACATTCTTGAGAAGCTTGTTGACTTCCAATTTTTATCCACTCAATTTATTTAAAATATGAGGTTTATAATGACAAATTCTGTTGCCTCATCCAGGTCTGTTCATTATTTTCTATTTAGCACAATTTAATTTCGATTTTTAGAAAAACTTAATCTCCATTTTCAAAGAGCCAAATGTGCATTTTAATGAATAAAAAGAGAAGTTTGTGAGCACGTCTTTGCTTTCCTCTCCGCCTGAGAACACCACACACATACAGGGAGACACGGAAAAAAAGGAGGAAATATTATCATACCCTCCAGCTAGACTTAAAAAATATATATATCATTTTTCCCAGACGAGCTCACTTCAAAAACACACAGTCACGCAAATCAGAGTATGCGGCAGGTAAACGGTGCTGCAGCTATTGTTTGTTTTAAGGATCAGGGAAAATAAATAAATCTTGTGGTTTATAAGAAACTGGACAGTTTGTTTTTTCGGCACATTGACAAAATCGATAGCAGGCAGCTTTTGGTGAAACCACAGCTTCTCCTCTAACTGGGCTCACGCGCTCTGTCAGCAAAGGTCATGCCTAAAATCCGACATGATCTTTATTACAGGTGTGCCAATATCTGCGATTTATTTATGGGCCCGTTAGGATCAACGCGTGATGCGCTCTGGTGTCTATGAGCCAAGCTGTGGCTTCACTGGGACACAATGTAAAGTTGCTGCTCGGGGACTTTATCGCGTCTGTTAGCTCTCTATTAATAAAAAGGACAAGAGCTCCGCGCGTCTAGACAGAGTTAATATTGGCCAGCTGCACCAGACAATTTATACAGAGCGCTATGCATTATGCAAAACATCACGCACTACATTAAGTACATTAGCCAGGGGAGATTTTCTCGCTTGACGACAGTGTAGACCGCTGACAATAACCACATTAGGCCGACTACACACAGACAGGCAGCATAATCAATCTGATCACGAGTTGTCTGCCATCGCGCGCCTTGGCGACCCAGCCACAACAAGAATAAACAGCGTTCAATATTCCAGACCACGAGCCGCACTGACACACACAAATGTGCAGAAGGCAAAATGCTGCCGCGTCTCTAACGGGGACAATCAGAGACATTGCGCGAGCTGAAAAGTACCCACGAGACAGACAGCTGCCTGAATCTCTCGCCGATTCACGGCAGCTCTGCTCTGATCCACGCACAGGTGGACTTGGTTTGAGGCGGGATGAACCACTTCAACGCTGGCTCTTAATTAACGAGAGGAGGGTTTGATCTACACAACGATGCGTTATGGAGAAAGAGAAAAAGAGTGAAAGCAGGAAGAGAGAGATCAGACAGTGTCGATAACAAATCAATTTGGCAATGCATCTGTTCCCCACCTCGCAGACTGCTGCGCGTGCTACTGCAAGCCGATTATTGGGAACCAATCAAACATCTAGTTTCCTGTCAATCATTTGCAGACTGACTGTACAGTGACTGGGTTTGGGCTTGTTTCGAGATTAAACACCAGTGTCCCCAGTCCTCCTCATGATGTCATCACGGCTAAATGAGCCACACTGGTGCGTCTGGAGACACAAGGACGGGCAACAGTGTCGCTGTCTAAAAATTGCATAATTTCCATCAAAACGAGCAAACGCGATTTCTCCAGAAAGTCACATGGAGCTGGGCGTCATATGTTGTCTGGCTCCCGGTGAAACAGCCAGACCTCACGTCCTCTGGCTGCGATCTCCAGCATACTAAACCAGACCGAGAGAGGGGGGGTTACGTCAACCTTAACATCTCTACAATAGACTATCGTGCGTTAATGCAAACTTCAACACCTTGCAGCGCAATCAGGCAAACACTTGTTTTCATCCGGCGCTCCGGTGCGCGGAGCCAACTTGCGTGCCAAAGTCGCGTTTGCTGGTAACTTCAGCATGAGGTTGAACGGGGACAAGCACAACGATCCTCAGCGCTGTAAATGCATCAAAACATCCACATGGTGAATGAAAGTACACAGAGAAAACAGTGGCACACGCATGCAGAGCAGCGGGTCTGGCACTTGTCGCCGGGAAACTGCAGCTGCGTTTAGCCCGGATTGGTACTCACCTAAGTTGCACGTTTTAATTCCGTATAGTGTAGGGGGAGTGGGGCTACAGCATAGTAAGGCAGTTCGCAGTACCCGCTCTCTCAACACGCACTAACTCCTTTCTTCTCTCGCCTTAGCAAATCAACACGGCGCTGACGTCAACGCAGCCAGTCAGCCAGACGAGCAGCAGGCAGGCGGGCAGCCGGCGCTCCGCTCCAGCCCGTACAAACACTAAGAAAGTGAGACACCTAGGGGGCTGTCTAATGTCAAACGGCTGCGTTACAGTATGGCAGTGAAAGGTGAGCGACACTGCCCTCCCTCCAGCTGTTCCGATGCACGCGCAGCCTACAGTGATGCTCGAGCACCAGCCGAGGGGGCAGACTTTATGGTTTGGTGGCCCTATAGGAGAAGTCAAGTAAGGACACTCCTGAGCCCCCCCAACCCCCACCCCACCACCCATACGCGTTTCAATCCATTTACTGAATCTATATTTATATTTGAGTGGCAGCAGGGCAAGGCGCACCTGAAAAGGTTGGCAGGGAGAAGCAATGCAGCTGATACATCCAAGATTTCTTTCTTAAGGTTCCTTTTTAAAAATGATATTCAAAACCAGGTCATAAAAAATCATGCAAACACTTGTTTAAAGTCTTAGTATAAAAACATGTGGAACGAAAAGGGTTAAAAGTTCTGTTTAATATCTGGATGTATTTAAAAGTGGGAGCAAATCGCAGTGAAGCAGTTCATGCTCTTTTTCTGAGTGCATTATGTTTAACTGCAGGATGCAGATTCATCATCTGTCTGTGGTGAACCTGGCATCAGACAGACAGATACCTCATGCAAAACTCTGAACAGATATATGAGTCATGCAACAGGCCATGTGGCCTCAACATAAGCATGGATCCTATGTTCCAGAGTGAGTCTTGCAGTGCAGATCAATGGCATGGAAGCATCAGTCAACACTGTTGTGATTACACAGCAAAGTTTAGTACATTAACCTGCTTCTAAGGTAACATAAGATAACAGAAATGATTCTGCAACAACTTTGTGTGTAAAGCTGTTGTGCAGAAAGGTGCAGAGGCAAAGATCTTAGTTATTTGTGAGTTCTAAAAGGTTTGATTTTCTTTTTTAAAAAAATGGTCAAAATAATCAAGCACTGGATGTTAAGAATTTTCTAAAATCACATCATTTTCTTTGCAGAAACAGTCTTGTTTTAAGATAGTGACACTAATTTGAAGAAAAACATGAAGGAAAAGAAACTGCGCAGGGAACAGGCGGCGGTTCTTTTCTTGCTTTATATAAAAAAGGTCTGTATTGATCAATACACCGAACGTCTTTGAGCCTGATGGTTTTGCAGAGCGTCAGCAACTCATAATCATTTCTCAGCGTACTTAGCTTTAATTTTCCTTCTGCTTTTGTCAGTGGAGGGATGCTATGGATGGTACGTCTCATTATTGTTTAGCCTGATGGAACTCTGGGAGTCTTTTATTGTAAAAGCGTATCTTAAAGTTTTTTTGAAAATAAACTTGACTGATGTTTTTGGCTTAATGATAATCGCTGACTGAGTGCCGTGATTTAATTTTACTCTATTTTCATTCTGCTGTTATGTGTCCTTTAAGTGCTCCTTGTAAGCTTTTTCCTTTGAATTCCTAAAGTGACAAACACAAATGTCCCACGTTGAAGTGCTTTGGGTTTTTTGTCTTTTTGGTTTAAAAGTCATTTCTGAAGCAGAAGAGGGAACAGGAGATTATGAGCACAACGTGTATATAAAATCATATTTTTGTTGTTTATTTGTTATGATTCTGATGGTCTCAAGATCTAACTGTTTTCTTTTTGTTTGTTTGTTTTTACTGTTTTTTTTAACCCTAAACCTTTATCTAATGCCAGCAGCAGGGCGGCTTTTAGCTATCCAGTGAAATATTTCAGCAACTCCCAGATGTGTTACTGTAATTTATGGCTTGCAGATGATGTTTCCTTCTGATTTGTTGGTCATCTGACTTCCTGTATTGTGCAGCTGGTTGGCGTTTGTATTTTTAAGTTTTGAGTGAGTTGTGTTTTGTAAAAGAATATTTTCTGCTTGCAGGCTCACAGTTTGCACATGAGAGACAAAATACACAAATGACTTTGGTCGATGGTTTCAGCTTAGTATCATGACAGGAAAATAGGGAAATAGTCATTATTATATGGGATTCATGTTCATGGTGGAAATTGTTCATTTTTTGTTACAACCAGCATATTTCAAATGGAAAACTTGTCTTTTTACACCAATCTTATAAATTAATTTTCATGATTATTCCATGAACAGATTTTCAACATTTAATCAAAATTACAATCTTTGCCCAAACCTAAATCAAGGTAAATCCTGCACATTAAATTTCATGATTTCATGTCACAAAGATTTACAGTAACCAAAGTTCTTTTGTTGTGTGAACAGAACCACAGACTGGACTCCAACCTGTTTTTTGTTGTTGTTGTTGTTGTTGTTTTCTGTGAGAGTTCTGTACTTTGTATGTCTGCTTTTCCACCTGCTTGCAACTTCAGCACAGTTCATAACAGCGGCACTTTATTCAGTCACACAAATGTGATGCATTGTCAATAAAAAAAACCTCAAGCACATGAACACAAACCTTATAAATGTCATTACAGTTTCATTTAATGCAGTGTTGCCATGTTGATGGTTCATCTACACATCTCTTTTTATAGCCATATGTTGAGGTCACATAGAATAAATTCACTACTGACTGTAATATCAGCCTGTAAAAATGTATCTTTGCGTAGTTTTTAATAGAAAAATCTTTGCCAGGTGGTGCAACA
>JAQFJA010000006.1:25120590-25131902 GCA_029874485.1 Naso brachycentron
CACTGATGTATCTGTATGTACTTTGATGATTGGCGAGGCTCCTTTCAGTAATTTTAAACATGTCCATGCACACATTGATGTTACTGCAGCCAATGTAATGAGCCATTTAAGTAGCAGAACTAAAAAACTGTAGCAATAAACATGAAAGGACAAAGAGAACTCTTCATAAAATTAAACCTGGCTCAAGATTTATCAGGAGGACAGCTGCTTTAATGCAGTGTTAAAAATGTATATATAATCTCTCTTCATCCATGTTAATTTCATTTCATGATCAAGCCGGTCCTATCCACAGATTATCTTCAGTACCAACAGCTAAATCTGTGATCCAATCATCGATAACGCACGCCATCCTTCCTGATGACCTGCCTACATCATCAAAGCCTCAAACAAAACAAAAATATGTGCTAGTGAACATGTTTCTTGCAGAAGTTGTGTTTCTTTCATAATGTATCATTTATCAATAAACATTTCATACACTGTATAAACAAAAGTTTTAGGGAGACATTGTTGAAACCCCTGAATAAACATTGACTTTGAAAGCACGTTTCATCTTTCTCCTTTGTCTTCTTCTGCTTCTCATAACTTAAGTGAAATGATTTTTGAACCCGAACAACATGGAGACAACATTTAAGAAAAAAAAAATCTAAAGAGGAACCAAATGACAGCAACATTTACAGAAATACAGTAACTTTGCAAAAACAGGCATGCTAATGTTCTAATCTCTAACCATTGAAATAACACATTAAAAAAGCTAAATAGGAAATAACGTCTGCACATTATTAAACACAACAAAATGTCAACAAAGGAAGAAAGACCCATAATCCATTACCATGATGACGACCATACTGCATGAACAATAGTATTGTTGGTAATGTACCAGTCTTACGTGTGTGTGTGTGTGTGTGTGTGTGTGTGTGTGTGTGGGCAGCATTCTGTGACATAAAGCTACATCCAACCATGGTTATCTAAAGAAAAATAGATTCCGTTCCATATTTAACAGCTGATCAATTTATTATTACATACAAGAGAGAAGGTGAACTATGAGTATGAATTTCTCTTTTTTCTGTGACAAAGAAAAACACAAATAGAAACTGACGTAAAGGAACTAAGGCGTGTGCATGAGGTCTCTACATTTTCCTGGTCAGAAGACACTGAGAGAGACCCATGATTTCTTTTTTTTTTTTTAACCTTTTCTGTTGCTTTTTGTTGTTTTTTTTCTGATGCAATTGGGTGGTGTGTGTCATTGCTTTGAGGTTTCAGTGACTGTGACCCCCCCTTAACCTTACAAACCCAACCGCCCTCCCCAACCCCAGCCACCCTCTTCTCTCTGCTGCTCTTGGGCGAGGACGTTACGCTTTACTTTCATTGCCGTTCGTCTGGGGAGCCTCGTTGGGAACGGTCTTCACCTCAGCCGTGGCGTTCTTCACCTCCGTCTCACTTTTGGTGTTATCATCCTTCACAGTCTTACCGCTGTGGGGACAAACACAGGAGCGAGAAAGAACCAGAAAGAGACAAAAAAGAAAGGAGATTCCGTTAAAGCGAATCACTAAGTCTTTCTCTCACAGCTAAACTGTCTGCTCTGAGCTGCCTTTTGTGTCATTTTTCAAAGAAAGAAGAGAGAAAAAATGGGATGGAAACATGCACGATGCTTTGAGGGAATTTGTTTTCCCTCCTGGAACTGAATGCATTTCACACATAATGGGATCAAGCTCGCTATCCTAGCCTGACATCAAATAAGAGTACATGGATGTCACAGCTATTTTCAAGGAACAATGAATGCTGATGTGGAATGAGACAGGGCTGGTACAGTAGGCACAATACATAAAGGCATGAAAGACTGAGGCATAACCTACAACACAAACTACAATACACAAGAGGATTACACGCCGTCTGGACTGAGCCAAGACACAATGGAAAGAGACTTTAAAGCCGTACTTCACTTAAGTCGAACATTTTCTGGTTAGCATATGCACCCTTGCTAGAATACATACTCTAGTAATGCGGCCTCCATTTTGAAAACGTGGTGCTTTAATGTCATCTGTTCTACTGTTCTCATCATCTTTTTTTTAAATAGATACTCGTCTCTGTCCTGCTAACACATATACAGCACAGGCTCTATGGGCATTCCAGAGTTAGGCCAGAAACTGCCCCACGTACGGGCCTCAAAAATACATCCTGAAGCAGCCTTGTATAAATGTCTTCATATGTGATTTGATGTTTGAAAATGCTGGTCCCTAAGTTTGCTTTAAATGAAAATAATCCATGTAAACAAGGATGAGGTCTAAAGCTCAACTAGCATCACCTAAAGGCTGAAATCATATTTACATCCCACAAACAATCTCTCTTGTTATGGAGCAACTGTGGGCATGACACCTTGACAAATGACCTGAAGGTTAAGGCAAGCATGAATGTTGTTGGCAAATTTCATCCCAATCTGCCTTAGCCAACAGTAAAGTTCATTCAAATGAACATTTTTGTTTACAGGTGGAAATCTGGTCTATAATGTCAGGCTAAATTAGTTCAGCTATTTTATTATATACTAATATATTATATAGGCCACCATTATATACTATTAGATTTACAACAAAAAGGTCTGGTTTCGCCAACAAGTGATAACACAAAACATTTACTACAAAGTGTGGGAGAATCCACATTGAACCTTCTCTTCTGTACCTGGTTGCAGTCCTGTGGGGCCCTGTGATTTCTGTGATCACGGAATTTCGGACAGAATTGCAGAATTGGCCAATAAAAACAGAATCTATTGTTAAACAAGGAATATCACGAAATTGACCGTGATTTAACTGAAATTCTGTTTTCAAAAGATGGAGGAACATTTATCCGGGGAGAACATTCCGAGAGGGTGGCTAATGTGTGGGACCACCCGTACGTCACTTCACAAACACTCCCGCACCCCTTCCAAACAACGCAAGCATGTCGATGAAGCCAACTGAGATACTGGCAAAGTCGGCAATAAATCTTCGAAACTCGTCACTTACTCAAAAACACAGAGCCGAGCAGGTTCAGAACGACGTCTATGCGTCAGGTGATAGGCTGTTTTGCAAATTCTGTCAACATACTGTTGATTGGAAACATGTAGATACATGTAAAGATAAATTAAAAATAAATTTAAATGGGAAAAATTGTTGAATTTGGGGAAACAATAAAATGGATTTCATTGGGCCCTAGTCCTGCCATTACATCGCAGTACTATCTAGAACTATGTCACTTTCCAGTCAATGGCCACTTCATCACTTTAATGGGAGTTAAATGTACTTAACACTAATGTATTTTGGGGCTTGCAGCCTTTCAGAACTGTCCAGCATATTTTTCTGATGAAACATGAGAGAACCTCAGGAGCAATTCAAAGCTAAACTGACTGACTGAAACCTGGTTTTGAAACTTTTTTTAAACATGAGTAGAAACATCATGATGGACGTTATGTATGTGATCTGCAGGGGTTTATAGTCGTGGAAAGATCTTCAAAGATACATCTCAAGAGAGAAAAATGGGTCCAGAGGAGGAGTTTGTCCCCCAAAAATCCAATAAACCCACAAGAATTCTGACAAATCAGTGGGAGAACCAAGCTGCGGTTCTGTCAAAGAGCTATGAAGAAAAATCCCTCCAATGACAAGGTTGGTTATATCAAGGTGATGTCGAGTTGACAAGAGCCCTGCATCCGACTAGCTCTCAGCTCCCCATACTTCATCACTGCCATCATCTAATGGCCATCGGAGAGAGGAAAGTATGAGATGAAGGAGGGGGAGAAAGAGGACTGATTGTCAGTGAGCCTCTGTAATTCATCTTCTGCCACAAATTTCTCATCATCCTCACAGGGTATCGGGAATCGAGAACATCTGCAGACTCCTGGGGAGAAACCTCCACGTAATAATCCATCAGAGCACCACTGAAGTAAGGTCTCTCCACTAGAGTCCATACAGAAAACAGTGGGTGTCTTTTGGAGGTTGTGAAATTGGCATTTTATTTGGTCTTCAATATATATTATCCTTTATCAGAATGGAGAAGATGCGGCGTTGAAGGGAAGTGGTGCTGCTGGGGGTCACCTTGTGACAAGTATTTCATCTACTTGAGTAAGATCATTCATCCCTGCACAACTGGGACGGGCTGAAATCTCTGCAGAGTTTTCCAGAAAAAGAAATCTCTTCATCAACTCTTCATGATCAAGTTTCTCATTTTTGGGTTTTGCAGCCAACTCAAAGTTGATCTTTTCCTCACAGACACCAGCTAACACAAACTCAGATCTGTTTGCTGGACGTTTTTCAGCCATGTGGTTTCTGTTTACCTACAGTCAGATGTAGATTTCATTCTGTGGAGTTCATTGACTGGAACATGGAAGACAGATTAAAGAGACTCATGTTTGTTTAACGTCAGCAATCAAAACAAAACTGTGAAGACATGAAAACTGATTGGAGAAGATGGAAAGGCATTTGATTTGAAGAGCCTGAAGCTTATTGTCAGTGTTTTGACTATCATATCGATCAGTTATAATAACATCGTTCTCATCAAAGTTGTGCACCAACACCGCACGAGGAGTGTGTTCTAAAAGCAAAAAGCATCATTCAGCTACATGTTGCCCACTATGATGTAGTTAGATAATTTGGATTAAATTAGAGGAAGCTGTACGGCAGAAGAAAGTGACTCCATTAAGTGAGCACACAAACAGGTGGAGGGTGGAGGGTGGAGGTGGTGGTTGAATGAAGACAGGCGTGCACTGGTGGCATCCCAGAGGACTGAATTCTTTCGCGGTTAACTTGTCTTTAAAGGAATATTCCACCCTAAAATGTTCCCACAATAATCATAAACCAGTTAAATTTGTTTTTACGTAAACATTTTCTACCCTGAAAGACATCTTTACCTCCAGAAAATACTTCAATGTTTTCTGTAAAAGGAAAAATTACAGTAACACAAGCTTCTCATACAGCTTTTTAAAAACTGGGGCATGTGTTGTGCACAGCTGTGCTCCCTCTTTAAACTGCAACACAGGGATAATGAGGCTGTTGTTAGTGGAGATATAAGTATCTCTGCCTCTAGATCTTTGCCTACTAAATATATAAATATATATTTATTGAACACTGGTACCAGCCCACTGAAAACATTTTCAGGAAATCATGAGGCAACACTGTCAGCATCTAGTGAGAGGCAGCAGCGCTCAGAGGCACTGATGAAAGCCTGAGAGACTGACACGTTCTGATGTTATTTTTATGCTCACTTTTTCACACTTGAGCTCCTTCACAATGTAATGAAGATGAGAAACCTTTTGATCTCAGTGTCATGTGTAAGGCTGACATCAAAACCTCTGTGTCTGCATTTTAGGCCGTAAGTTCTGCACATCTGTGAATATTTTTGAAAAATACTATTTTTGTCTTGATATTTTGGGATCTCATCAAGAGTTGAAAAATGTTTCAATGCAGTTTTTTGTTTTTTTAAACTTCAGTTTCATTGTAATTGCTTGCACATGTTAAATGGTGCTTTTCTGTGTGTCAGAAGGGTGTTTAATGAAAAAAAGGTAAAGAATTGGTGTCATATTGCTATAAATAAGTAATCAGCTATTATTGCATGCTTAAAACTTTATTGCCACCTTCTTGTCTGGAATGTTTTTTTTTAAATGTTGGGAATTGATCTAACGTTTGTTTTGTAAAACACCCATTTCCAAAAATATCTGTTTCGATGGAGACAAATTTCAGGGTGGATTCTTCAAAAAAAAACACACAAACAAACAAACAAAAAAACCTGCAAATTTTTGGGAGTACTGGGATGCTACCAGAGCAGAAGCTGAGGAGGTTGAGGAATGGGGATATGGGAGTGTTCATACTCATTTTGGGCCGGTGTGGTGGAGTCTGTGCACAGGGCACTGGCTGCATCCTTGGTCGGGCCATCTACTTGTGAGTCCTTATTCTGGTGGCTGTCAGAGGCTTTGACTGGGTCACTCTCGCTCTGCGGCATGTCAGAGTTTACAGAGGGCGGGCTGACTGGCTCAGAGGGTGTCAAGTTGGACGAGGGGGGAACTTTAGGCGTATCGCTCAGGTCGACCAGGGGCCCAACATCAGGTTGGGTGTTAGCTTTAAGCGAACTGGACTGGGCAGCGAGACTGTTTATGGGGGAGGACTTGGCTTTGGTTGGGCTGGAGGCGCTGGTGATCTCGCTAGCAGGACTGCTCTGTGCCGTGCTAAAGCTCTCAGCAACTGAGTTAGTGGCAGTGGAGGAGAGCAAGTTTACCACCGTGGAGGTGGTGTCTGCAGCAGCAGGCCTGTTTGGTGGGGAGGAGGAGGACAAACACAGGAGGAGAGGGAGGAGTGGGATTTGGACACAGTGGAGGACGCGTAGAGCCAAAAGAGTGAAGAACAGAAAGAAAAGGACAAGAAAAGAAATCCAGAGGAACAGGGAGAGTGCAGGTCAGGGCATAAACAAGGCAGAGTGAGCGAAACTGTGCTGCAGTGAAAAAGTAAATTCTACACCATCACAAGGTTTGCAACAAAATATTTGTAAAGGGGAAAACAAAAAATAATACAACAATTAACTACAGAGGGACTGTTGACATTTCGGAATTAGGATGCTAATGTCTAATGACACGTTGCTTAGTAGCTGCTACATTTTGGAGTGAAAAGCTTACATGGGTATCAATAGAAACTACAGGGTAACTACAATACATTGTTATGGGTGTTTAAATTGATCTAATATTAATATAATATTAAGTTAGAGACTCATAACAATGTATGTGCGGTGACTAGTAAATATGTTACTTTTAGGCCCCCAGCAATAAATCACAAAGTATGAAACAAATTCAGACTGAAGATGGTGTTGTTTCATACTCACTCAGGTTCTGTCAGAGGCGTGGTCTCGTTGGGCTCAGTGGGACCTCCTCCTTCTTGGTTTGGGGTGTGTTCTTCCTCCGTTCTCACCTCAACAATGGGTTCCTTAGATTCATCTTTTCTGTTGTCAGAAAAACATGTTTAGCAAACCAGCACACAGCTTCTTTTGCTGTAGATCTGTTTAATATCACAGATGTCAGACAGGAAGCTCTAGTGTCGCTCATACACTGTACTCCTGTGCACATTTCACACTTTACACTTAGCATATCCTGGTTAATTTACTCTAAACCAGTTAATGAAAGCAGCTGAATTCTTTCCTAATTCTCTGATGTATCATTGGATGCCACACCATAAGTTACAGCGACAAGCAACAAGCTGAAACGTGACATTATTTTAAATGAAATGAAGAATTTCTCTGAGTTAAAATATTGTTAGAAAGATTTGGAACAATGTAAGTACACAACACAAAACACAGGAACAATCCTTTACAGATATTTTGATACAGAATGTTTCATTTTTTTCTTCTAAGCTGTCAAACACTCTCTCATTCCAACATTTGATCATCCTCCACCTGCATTTACATGCAGCCTCTGATTGTAGGTTTCCCCGGGGGGCTTGTCTGTTATCATTATGCTGCTCTCTGATTGTGCTCAGCTTTAAAGTGTTTGCTTGCTGCGAGTGACACGCTGGTGCCAAATATCAAATCTGTACACGATTCATTCCCAACAAATCTGTTTATTGTGAGCTGTTTAGTTGAAATATTTATTTGTTGTTCTTTGTTGTGAAGTTCATAGCTGGCACAAAGAGAGACGCTTCAATTTGTTGAAGAGAAGTTTTAATCAAACAGAGGCCAACATGCAATAACTGAAGTTTGACCTGATTAGATGTTAACAAGGGTAAACTGATAAAAACAGAAATGCTGTTTTCAGTATGACATCTGTGAATTTTAATATGTCTGCAGCTGGAATTTTAATCAGAAATTATGCCCAAAACTTGACATAATTTCATCAATTGTAAGGTTTACTTACGTGAATGCTGCCTTGCCCTCCTCCATGTCCTTGCTCTTTGCACCCGGTCCAGCCTTCCCACAGAAGTTAACAGCAATGCACATGAGGAGTCCGCACTTGTTGAGGAAGTAGCAGGTTACATCCACGCCCACCAGCATCAGGAAAAAGACAACAATGAGGATGCCTACGATGGCTCCGGTGCCCAGGCCTGAGCCACCGCCCATGACATCTGCAGGGCAAGGAGAGGAGAGCGGATACACAAGCACAACAGGCGGGAAAGAAAGGGAGAGAAAGAGTTACAGCAGGAGAGAGGAGAGGGTTTAACATGAAGGAGAGGGGACAGAGAGAAAGTTAGAAAAGAGAGAAGGAGAGAGTTGATGAGGAATGCAGCCAAGCTTTTAATACACAGCATCAGGTTTCAGCTATCGAGACCTCAAGAGTGTCGTTCCTTTCAGAGGGACTCATGAGAGACAAATCGCACCGGAGCTACCAGGAAACGAGGATTCTAAAGCACAATAAAACCCTCGTCTCCACTTTCACCGCAGCAATTTGACATTTCCTCTTGAAAGTCATCATGGCCGACACACTTGAGGTGTTCAATTTCACACAAAACCACATAACTTCCAAAGATTGAAAAACACACATCTAAATCCGTACGTGAAGACAGAACTTCCATTAGTTTCTTTAATAAGAGGTTGGTGATAGAATTCTATAAATACAGAGAAACGCTCCTCTGAAAGCCTGTGAGGCAGCTGCAGCATGAGAGAAAGAATTAAGTTCGGCACACTGCAGCCGCTAGCGTGCAGAACTTTATTCTTTTGTTCATGCTAATAGAAATATCATAAAAACCCTAGTACTACAACCCATCAGTGGTTGTCCTGCACTTTGTCACAAGAGTAACATGGCACTTTCTTTATGAACTTCTGTACTGAATTTTCTAGCAATCCAGTTGTTGTAGAGACATTTAGCAGGAGATAAAAATCCAGATAAACTCTGTCTCCTGTTCATTATGTTTACATGCAGCTCATTTCTTTGGCTATCTACATTTTTAGGGAGCTGTAAATGCAGCCCAGTTTATGATTCAAGGGAGAGTATCTACATTTCACAAAGTGCTGCCTTATTGTTCATCATCAGGGTTTGCCCTTAAAAATTAGTCGTACATAAACATGATTTCTAGGAGACAGTGTTTCACATCTGCAAATTTTCAGGCAGTTTATTTTGTTGATAATTGGAGAAAAATAAAAACTTTTCCCTGCGACTGTTTGTCAGAGGCTTTTCAAACACTGATTAGGTCCACGGTTTGGTTTTCAATTAGGCAGTGTTTTGAAAATGGAGCATCATTAAAAGCTGTATTGTAGAAACATCTAAAACATTAGAAACTCTGACTTTCTACTGTGAAAAAAAGAAGAAAGAAATCAATACTTCAAAAATGAACCTTGAGGTCTCTCAGGTTACATCAGCAAGGAGAATACAGTGTAAATACTTCATATTGTAACCCCTAAATAATACATCATTATCAAGATCATTTTTAGCCTTGGATGAAAATATCAAAAACTCATGGTCAACATTACATTTTTAAGTGTCTGCTGAAAACACAAAATGAATTTAAAACAGAATTTTTTGCAAGCAACAATGTTTTTACTCCACTGTTTCAAATGCAGAGCGCTGGAATGAACAATTCATCGCCAAAAAACAGAAAAATTTTAACACAGCTCTAAAGGTCAAATAGAAGATGCTGTTGATAGGCTGGCCCTCCACTTATAGTACAACTTTCAACATTCCATAAAAAAGTCAGCAAACTAGCTTTCTTGACTTTTTCTTACATTTCCTGTTTTTTTTCTTTAGCTGCTTAAGAACTTCCTTAAGAAACATAAAGGTTAAATAAGGTTATCTGAGCAGCCGTTTATCTCAACATATGCCAGCAGTCATCACATTTATAATTCTGCTTTGAGGCCAAAGTGCAAATGCAGGTATTTTCTCCCACAGATTATTCCTCACAAACAGACGCTCATGCAGTTTATAGACAGGATGGAATAAACAGGATTTGCAGGTCCAAGGCAGCTCAGGCTTTCCAGCTTTGCATTTCAAGAACAGCTTTTGTGGCTGTCATCATTTGCTTTGGCATTTGATGACATTTTTACAAACCCAGCAGGGCTTGACATTAGCACCCGCCCACCCGTCTAACACATTCTTACTAGCCACTTTAGCAACTATATACAGAATAGAGCTGATTTGAGCCATCAGTCAAGATGACCTGAGTCAACTTGAATGCCCTTTAGTTTTTTAAGCCACTTCACTGGACACAGAGCAATGCAGGAGCAACAACATGACTGTAAACTTTACAAACTGATCCTAAAATGATACAACAAAAGCCAAGCAGGGGGACAGAAACAAAAGGCAGCAGACAGCGAGGCAGCTGGATGTTATAGCTGAACTATGGGCAGTACGCGTAAAACACAAGACTCATGCAAGCTGGTATGAATTGACAGTCTATGAGAAAATACAATAAATGATTTTTGATGTGATTGACCAATTTCTAAGTCAGTGAGTCACTTCACTGGCTTGTTACTTGGAAAACTACATGCCAGAGTAGCTGGTAAGCAAAACAGTTCACGTTAAACCGTGAGACCTGGAATAAAAAAATGGCCAAATTTTCATCTTATGTGTGCAACCTGCGAGTCCTAAGCAAAAATGATCTCCAGAGGATTCTTTAAAGGAAAACAAGAAGGTATTTAGTTGTTTTGGTTTTTCTTTAAAGTGGTAATCTCAAAGATTTCATTTCGTTAATGTCTGTTAAGTCACTATCAAAGAGTGAGGTAAAACAATGTTGATTGAGCCTATGGGCCTACTGATGGAACCACTTGTATTTGCAGGATTGTTGAGTTTTACAATCCGGATGTCTGTGGCCACATTCCCTTGCTAAATCAGTAGCAGTGAACAGTTAATGAGTCCTTTTCCGTCAGTCAGCAGGGGTTGGTCTGCCCAGAGGGTAAGCGGAGCTAATGCACCAGGCTCGCCCTTAGGCTTCATTCAGATCAAATCAGGTGATCTGGCGCAGGTTTTCTCACTCTTTTGAATGAGGCTCGTCCGTTTTGGCTGCAGCAGTCTGAGCCACAGTGGCTGCCCCCCCCAAGAAAACAAAAAACAAAAAACAGCCAGTTGCGGCAAAAAACATTGCCAATCACATAAAGGGGCTGTCTTCCAGCGATCGACCATGACGCATGGATTTGGGGAGGAAAAGAGGACACAACTTCGCATCACACAATGGGTCCGGTTATGTTGGTTAAATGACACTGAACAGCCCTGCAGTGTTTCAGCAGACCACCTCATTTGCTCAGAATACAGCCTTAGTTGTGTCTGAACGGTATAGGTACTTTTCATTTCCTGTGACTTACATTGACGGATCAACGCACAAAGAAAAAACATCATCCAGACGACGACAGTTCAAGTGCAAGTACTGGTCAAAAGAAAATGAAAA
>JAQFJA010000006.1:25141134-25154557 GCA_029874485.1 Naso brachycentron
AAAACAAAACAAAAAACAACAACATAATTGAAGCAAAAACAGAGAAAGAAATTTGTGTGTATGGTAATGTCATGGTCCATAGGTGCCCAAGAAGATCACACATGAAGACAGGGAGAGGACAAGGAGAGGAGGGAAGCAGGAGAGAAGGAGGAAAAAAAAGGAGAGAGACAGAAAAATAAGGTCAGAAATACAGAAATACAAGTCTGGAAGGTTATTAGACAGTGAATTGAGGAATAAAAAAGGAAGTCTAAGTTAGAGGATCAAAGTAAAAAGAAGTCATAGCATGTTAGTAGCACGGCAAATGACACATGGTTAATGGCAGGCATGGGTGGAAGGTTACAGACATGACGGTAATGAGGAGTGACAACAGAAAGGAAGACATTTCAAAAACACGGCAGTCTGACAGTCTCTGCTTTAAGGTTAAGTATAAAAAAGGAGGGTTTTTATATCAGTTATGGTGCAGACTAGTGGCAGAGTTAAGGGTAAGATAAATGAAAACCTTGCTGCGCAGACACATCCACAGGAGCCAGGCTGCTGTCTCACATTCGTAATGGCCAGTGGTGTAATGCAAGGTAAATGCAAGTGTATGCTTACTCGCAACTCATGCGTCAACTGACGGTTTGGAGGATGATCCACTCATTAGGTCATTAAAGGAGAAGTTAGGTTTTTAGAACATTAAGCCTTTTAATAAGGATATTTACGATCACATACAACGTTCTACAGCATTGTTGTATATGCATCACACAGTGCAGTCCTGAGAGCTGGAGCGCGTTGCTGATGTCACCACTAGCTAAAAACAACAGAGGAGCATTTGCACTCAGACAATCCGTCAAAAAATATAACAAACGCTCCCTTTACAAGACATGACACTCGCAGAATGTTAAGCAGTGTCCTCTCATATACTGACACTTAAATACTGACTTAAACACCAATGTATAACCCAAAAGCAGCTCTTTCAGCTGCTTCACGAAACAAACAAACAGCCATTTCCAGGTAATATATCCGTGTTTAGCTTTGTGTTCTAGTGTCAGAACATCTGAGGACACCACTAAACATTAAGCAAAAAGCATTTATTGTTTTTTTTGATCAATTGTCATGGTGCACATGCTCCTCTGTTGTTTCCAGCTAGCTGTGATGTCAGCAACGAGCTCCAGCTCTCAGGACTGCACCAGTTGTCATAATAATGCTACAGAACACTGTATAAGATCATAAATATCCTTATTGTAAGGCTGAACTTTCAAAAAACCGAACCTCTCCTATAATGCAAAAACTATGGATAGAAATGGGCCTCTAGGCTTTGAAGTGTAGGCCAAAGGCTGGGGTACTATGACTATGAAGGTAAACTGTAGAGGTGACCTGACTTTGTCTTTCCTGGATGTCCAAAACTCACAAAATCTGAAGGGTGTTAAATGAGCAGCATGTAGCTAAAATGCCTGACACGACACACAAAATGTTCTTAACACAATCCAATAAGATCAGGTTGGATAATTCAATGTTCACTCAGCTGAGCTGGTAAAGTTTTGATGCTGGACTGGATTTTCTACCACAGCATCAGCAGCTGAAGTCCTGCGTAAAAGCAGCTGCAGCACACAGAAAAAATCTAGTATTGATGACATGAGGATTTTGTTCTGATTAGTTACTTCACGAGGTGATAAAATTTTTAGCTGGGAATTCTCACCTATTACTGACAAATTGGCAGAACTAGTTTCATATATTAGGTGCTTTTCATGGTAGGATTTTCCAATTTGCAACTTTGCAGATTCACTCATTGGAAATGATTCCTCATTATGCTGATCAAACTGTCACCCAGGTAGAATTACCTTTCCTTCAAAACCTAATTTCTGTTGCAAAATGGTGGAATAGGCCTACAGAGTTCATTTTCTAGGGGATAATGCTAAAAACAAAGAAACAAACAAAGAAACAAACAAGCAAGAAAGTCATCTCCTAAAAGATACTATAGAGGAGCAGCAACATCAGGTCAAAAATTTAAATGCTCTTTTAAATAAAGCTGGAAGCTCTTTGAGGGTAATAAAAAGGAAACCATCATTTTGACAAACACCTGTTGTTGTTTTTCTTGTTGTTTTTTTTTTTTGCCATGATTCTCCAGCACAACAAGCTCTGAAACATCTACTGCTGTATCAGAGTGTGTCACTGCACAGATGGTTGGTGTCTGTGTGCACATGTTGGAAGGTGAGGGCGGAGCAGCGTTCACAGGAGAGCCACTTCTGCAGCTACCATTACACCACTGGTCATGGCAGGGACAACGGCTCATGCAAAACCACACACCCAAAACAGAAGCTGGTTATGAAGGTCAAGTCGATGACATGGACGAATGGGTGATCTCATGTTATCAAAACCGCAAAAGTTAATAGCTGCTTTTGTACATTTAATCGATGTCAACCTTAGCGGGGGAGATTTGGATGGATCAGTTGTCAACACCTGCCACTTAGTGTCCACATTAACAAATTCAAAAAGACTGTTTATTTTAATCTATTGTCTTTTTTTTGTCATGAGACTTATGCTGCATTCACATGGATTCAGGCACGGCACAGGAAAAAACGGTCTGATGGATTTAAAGGAAGGCGAAACAAAACACGCATGACGATGTGTTGCTATGGTGATGTTGTATTGTTTACAAATAATGGAATGAAATTGACATTTGACATTTTAGAGAATAATTCTAATTATGGATGTAGCTGTGAAATGCAGCTTAGCTTTCTTCTAATTTTCTACTGCAAACTTAAAATAAAAGTCAAACTTCCTCCTTAACTAACTGTTTTGGAGGACAGTCAGGTCTGTGCTGATTGCCTATCATGTATCAGTTTTTTGTTTGACTTCATGGTAATTTTTTCAGGCTGTGGTAAATACCGTGCAGTGTATTGTTGCATCAAAATTAATCAGCTTCTTGTTGTCCATTGCGCAGAGCCGGTCCAGGCCGGTATGGGGCCCAAAGCAAATCATAGTTTTGTGAACTTGGAGAGCCGGCAATCTCTCAATTACTTTTTGGCAAAGTCAACGGCTTCCCCTAATTCTGCACAGCTGTGCATGCCTGGCATGTTTTTACCGCTCTATGATTTTTAATATTAAATAGTAGCAAATTTGGTTACAAGAGTGGTCTGGTGATTTTCATTTTTCATTATTTGGCATAATAAAATTACTATATCATCAAAATAAAAAGACTAATAAAAATCAGACACTCTTGGGAGGCTCCTGCTGGTCACGGGGCCCTATGCATTCACTTGGTTCACTACAGCCTTGGGTCGGCTCTGCAACTGTGTGAATAATTGTAGTTTTGTCATATTTGGTTGTAAATTGGGACGGCAAACAGTTGAAATGACATCTAGTTTGCTGTCTATTGTCTGCCTGATTCCATGTGAATGCAGATGATGTTTTTTTCTTCCTCTTCAGCTGTGCAGCTTTGCCCTCTGAGAGTCTGTAGCTGCAAATGCCGCTCAGCTAAACCTGCAGAGAACTGAGAGCCGAATTCTGTTGAGGTTTCTGACACGACAGATTCAGCAGATCATTATTCCAAAGCACAGGTCATTTAACTCCAAGAGGTTTTCAGAGACCCTTCATTTTGACACACATTCAAATCATTTCAGCAAATATATTTTTGTGGCATTTTGTGCGTGTGACTGCCTTCTGTGTATTTGAAAAATAAAGCAAATTTCAGCAGATTGAAAACCAACCTCAACTCAGTCATGCGTTCTCTTTCCATAACAGCGCCAATTTAGTGCACAGAGCCTCTATATGTTTAAAAAAGAGCAGCTGTTTTCAGCCAACTTCACAAACAGCTGCGAAACTTACTGAAATTAAATGCAGTTACTGCAGCTAAAAATAAACCCCAGCAATTTCCCATGTGCCTTGAAGTCAGGAAAAAAAACAACAGCAACTTGGAAGCAGAACTTAACATCCAAAAACCAAAGAAAAAAAATTAAATGAAAGTAATTAGGAGAATTAAAGTAGGACTGACTTGGATGAAGCCCATGTGAACTGCTGCTCTTGTAGCTTAATAAGTGATCCAAACCTCCCACTGCTATGTGGCTGTTGCCCAACAAGCACATGAAAAAGAAAATAACTGGTTTCTTTATGGGCCATGCACTGGCAGCCGTTCATTTTAGGGTCTCCAGTAAAGAACAGACAATATTAATAACAAAAAATTATTTTCAGTTGGAAGTAGCACCATGCAAACACTGTAAGGGCTGCATCCCCACATAACCAGGCCACACACGGTTTATTCAGGTCAGTCATGAACTGTGAGACTCACTAAACCTGGCAGAGGAGAAGAAAGATATGGACTGAAAGACTAAAAATTAAAGAGAATGTGGGAAAAAGGAAGGAAATGTATTTTAAGGCTTTTGTTTTTCTGTCTTTCCAAATACAGAATATTCACCAACATTTTAGATTCCCACTGTTCAAACCAATTAAATATCGTCAGTTTTGAACAGATTCCTTGATGCTCACTTACAGGTTGAAAGAAAACATATTTGGAGCCATACAGATCTGTTTTGTGAAGGTAACAGATGGGCAACACTGAAAATGTTGGCAAGGGTGGACAAAGACAAGATGATGCAGAAAAAAAGAGATCCTGACAGTTTCACTGCTCAGTAAAAAAAACTTAGATGAGTAAAAGTTTGACCTGTTTTATGGCTCAGGTTTAGTGCAGTGGGGAGGCAGCCCAAGGTTAAATGTGCACCCCTCACACAACACAACAACAGAGCAAAGGCTGACCGTGACCACCTGAAGAGAGAAATGTTTGATAACTGGACAAACCATCTGAGGCTGACTGATATCTGAGCTGGAGAGCTAACAGCTGCTACTAAAGACCAGGAGAGCAGAGGACCATGATGCAGAGTTTATCTGCAGCTGCAAAGCGTCAAGGAGGAGAAAAACAAACACCTCCACTCTTTATATGGATTCTATAGTTACTGTGGATAATGCGGAGCTTGAAAAAAGTTGTGTATTTACATTGTTTTAAAATGCAAATAATGTGGTTTGCGCATGAAAAAAAATAGAAATGTATGTCTCCAAGACGAAAGGATTAGCTGTAGGTGACCTCACTGGAATCAAGCAAAAAAAAAAAAAAACTGGCATAAACAGTGAAAAAAACAAGAGAGAAGAGGCCAGATGGAAAAGAAAATACCCTTCAAATGACTTTAATTCACAACTCCTGTACTGTGCTGACATGAAAGTCCTCTTTGGTTTCACCAACATTTGAGGCGCACATGGTACCCTAGCTGTTTATGCCACTGCAGATACAGTATGTGACGGATTAATAAGTTCATGGTCGAAGGAAAAAGGAGATGACTGATAGAGCTCTCTGTACAGTACATGCAGCTCAATTCTTTGAGTCATAAAAAAGGTTGAAGTTAATATTTTTTGTCATATTTCAGTCTGGGGCAGTCCCTGCACAGGGTCGGGTACACATGGGTAATTGACGGGTAATCCGCAAAAAGGCCGTGTAACAGGTGAAAAAATAAACATAATAAATTCACGGATACGGGCAGAGGGTACAAAAGAACTACATGCCTGCGGACAGCAGGTGAGAACAAAAATATGTTTTTCAGAATAAAACAAATTACATCAATGTGCAATATAAATCACTATAATCATAATTACTTTTATTTTGAAATCCATTGACAAACAGCAGCCCTTAACCTTGTCATCGATATCGGTGATCTGATGTAGCTAGCTGCTAGCTGCTGCTTGTTTGTACTTTGTAGCGTTACATAAAAATGGATGACATAAAGGCAAAATTAGCCAGTGGAGAATATCAGCTTGTAGATAAGACATCGTTGAGGACTAAGTTAGACTTTTGGGAGAAGTTTGGTGTAATAATAGAGCAGAGCAGAAGTTTTAACCCTGAACAGGCACTGCGCTGTACATAGCAAGCTAAGTCTCAGTTGAGTTTAACCACGGATATGGGTCGGTATGGGTCGAGTTGCAGGGCTTTTATTAACGGGTTCTGGCAGGTTTGACTTTGCCTAAGACATAATGCCGGTTAATGGGTCCATTCTGGTATGGAGCTTTATGGGTATGGGCGGGTGCAGGTTTAAAAAAAAGGGACCCATGTAGGACTCTGGATGGATAAGATTGTATCTGAACTTCTGATCCTGATTTTAAAGTTCCATCTCTTCGACTGTTTTGTCTTTTTGAACTCTCTTTAGTCAGTTGTTTGTTGCCTCTCAACTGCTGCAAAAGTGAAGGGGGCCGGCCGCAATAATAACCCCGCCTGTTTAAGAGTACTTCCTGTGATAGAAACACAAAACAGACCTCGGGTTAAGGTACATTTCTCTATGGGTGCCATTTGGTTTCAAGGATCCTGACTTTTCTGAATGTAACTGTTAAAATGTAACATCCTATAAACAATCCTTTCAACGTGGAGAAATACATCTTTTATGATTCATTTCAGAGTTTCTGCTCTCCTCGTGTAGTTTTTTTGAGATTGTGTGGTTTTTTTGTCAGTTCAAACCACATTATTATATGTAACTTTTTATTGCATTCAGCAAACAATGTAGCCACTTTGTCTTAAGGGATTGTATCATAATATGTCAACTTCATTACTTACTGCATTGAGGATAGTAAAAACAATACGTCACCCTAATGCGACAGATGGAGACAGATGATTCATGTCAGAGCCTGCAGCTAGAAGCCTTAAATAAGTGCTGAGTCAATAGTAAAGGAATCTAAGTAATAGTGTCTTTCTGGTCACGGTGGAGGCCTTTGTACACTGTGGCTGCTGTGTGTGTGTGTGTGTGTGTGTGGATGCTTGGGGTGGGATGATGGGAATTGTACCTGGGATGATGGTGGGCTCTGCAGCTGTTCTTTGGGAAAGGACTCCGGGCTTCGACTTGCCCTGCTGATTCTCTGCCACCACGTGAACCTCGTACTCTGTATTCCAGTCCAGGCCGCTCAGCACCACATACTCACTGCTGTGGGGAACACGGATCTCTGGTTTCCAGTCAGATACGTGCTTCTGAGAAAGAAATGTAGAGGGTAACATACTCAAAACTGTGTAAACTATGAGAATGAGATCATTCTAAACAGGCACAGAGTCCATTCAGATGATTCAAGAAGTTGGAATTTGGGCAGAAGGTAAATAAAGTCATTTTTCTTTGAACACTTTACAAACTACACAGCTAATGGGTCTCTTGGCTCAAAGGAAATGTTAGCTGAAGGATACTTGTGGTTAAACACACATTCGTAGGTGAATTTTTTGAAGATTTTGTGGAGTGGAGTAAGTGTACAGGCGATATTTTCCCCTAAAGGAATTTTTAAAACCTTTTCAGCCAAAGGCAAAAAGCATTTTGATTGGATAAGAATCAATAATTTTCATACCCTTATACCATGGTCTCGGTGAATTCTGATTGGCTGGAGGATGTCCATTAACTTTTGATATACAGGCACCTACTGAACTCCTGTCTGTTCACTGTTTCAAATCAATGTGCAGCAGCAGCAAACTCTGTGACTTTAGAGGTAAATTAAATGAAAAAAGTTTGAATGACGCACTGTGGTCCTGCAGTGCAATATCTTCTGAGCACCACGGGGTGGCGCTCATAACACATTAGCTGCAAGAAGTAGCCTATACTCTGATGGTAGTGAAATAAAGTGGTTAAACTAAGTGTCTGGTGGTTAAACTGTCCGATGTTAGGCAACAGTTTTCTCATGACAAAGTCAATAAGCCCTGTGTCTGATTTGAAAAAGGTCAGTAACTGAGTTTATATGGGTTTAGCTGCTAGTCCACAGCCCTGTTTCATTGTCCATCTGTTCATAACATAAAAGTTTGCCAGGCATTTTCTTAGTGAAATTTGTTATTGATGTGGCGACAGTAACATGGCAGACTGGCCAGCTAGACCTGTTGTTAAACATACTGGCTCATTACATTTACTGTTTGTCCACTGTGAGCAATGTTATCGACTTTGAATCTAGCTAGCATAACATTAGCTCTCTGGCTAACAGCTGAGCGGAAAGGTTCAGTCAGCGGACTAGTTTATCTCTTGTTGCATCGTCGTATCGTTGGCCGTCCTATTTACTCAAGTGCTGAACAAATTTTTCATTACTTAAGAATATTATAGGACTGTAATGATTATTCCAGTTATTAGTCAAGGTCTCAAGTGTTGCCATGGAAATGGAGTTGTTGCTTGTTTTAAACTTTATATTTTGACCGCAAAACGCATCAAAATATAAATTAATGGTCTAAATACTATTTTCTTTATTTTTTTTCTCTTTATTTTTTTATTATTTTCTACCATGGTATACGTAGGATAATGACCTCCTAGGTGTCCATAATCAGGAACGAATGGACTTCATGGAGGCAACCACACGTTGTCCATTCATTCTTGATTACCTTTGCTGTCAGGTATATATTTTGACAGATGCTGGTGATTCCTGCATTTGTTTGTTTCTGTCAACATTTCAAAACTTTGTTTCTTACCAGTTTTACCAAAATCACAAGAACTGAGAAAACAAGAAAAATAGCAAAGTGGTACCAAGTTCCCGCCTTGCTCAGTATACTCACAGCCTTGTATCTGACCAGGTAATGCATAATGGGTGAACCACCGTCGTCCTGCTTGATCCAGTTGACTTTAAGACTGTTGCCCCCTTTTCCGATCTGGACTTCTAGTTTGGGGGCACTGGGTTCCCCTACAGAGGACAAACCAATGCATCATGATTACTTCAGGTAAATATGGTTGTTGCATCAACACCATCCTCAGCCTGCGCTTCAAACCCTCCGACTGTGTTCCATTGTGGTGTTGTTCTCAAGGTCAAAAACATTAAAATCTGAGTTGATTGCCTGGTTAACCTCAAGATTTTTTAAATATATTGAGCCTTATCTCTGGGACATGTAAGCTAAAGAATTAGCATGGAGTATCAAACCCAATATTCAACCACGAACACATCAATGTTCTCATCCCTTAACAGCTTAGAGTGAAAATAAAGCAATTGTCATTATGTTGGCTTGTTTTAGAATTCCACCAAAATCTGTGTTTTGATAACTGACTTCTCATCACTTGCAGACTGGAAATGTGGGTTTTTAAAACATATCGCTTTGATTGTCAGGAAAAATGTTGTGCATCTATATACTGTTTGTTGAACTTTAGTCTTTTTAACATTACAAACAGATGAATGAACTGCAGAGCAGTGACTATGATGCCAGAGGAGAAGTTTGTTTAAATGGAAATTTTAATTCTTTGTGAAAGTTTTTTTTTAATTTCTTGCCAACAGTCATCACTGATTTCTTTTAACCATGACCAAAATTTTTTCCTACCCTTAACAAAGCAACAAAGTAACAGATATTTTTAATCCAAATTAAGAACTTTCCCTAACCCTACACATGTATATTATGTGTTCAAACCAAACCAAACCAAACTTTAACTGTTGTGGGGGCAGATCAGAAAATGGCCGAATGACATCATTGTTGTGATGCAGATTTGGAAACAGTGCTGGAAGGTTGACAAACACTGACATCTGGCCCAAAGGGCTGTAAGATCAAAAAACACTTCTTTATTTTTTAAAGGAAATGACAATGTGTCTGTAGTCAAGTCTGCAGGAATTGGAAACTATGTAAACTTATTTTCAGCCCGCGGTGAGGAAGCGTTTGATTATCAAAGACGGATTTTAGGTGGAATAGAGCGGATGGCAGCCTGGGGGGACAGAGGGAAGTGTTGTTGCTTCCAAATCATCGGCTCAGGTGTTTTTCTCCTTCAGCCTCCTCATTATCTGCTTTGTCCCCCTGAGTAATGACTGCAGGGCTGCCGGATAATGAGCCTGTAGGCCTTGATTGGGCCTGTTACTCTATTACTTTTAATAATACATACATGGTACTTTAGGGAGGGAAGGTTGAGGTGATTTGTGTTCACGTGTAGTGATGTTGGCTTTTACCCCCATGCCACCCTGAGGCCTGTAGGGATGGAGACTAGCGACATTTATTATGTATTGTGCTTACACACCTTGTTAGCCTCGTAATTATCATATTATTTTAACTACCTCTTGATGTTACAGTCTTTGTCCTTTGCTAACATTCTGAAAATAACAAAAACACTCTCATAACATCTTATTTGATTTGAGACATGATGCAGATTTGAATATGAGGCTTTTCATTTAGCTAATTTGAAAAAAAAAAAAAAATCTCACACTGGCATACATTATAAATGGACACAGAAAAAAAAGTCAGCATTCATGTTTCCAGAGCCAATATTACACATTTCAAACATCAGTGTTAGTGGTTAATTCAATGAATAAGCATGGAGGCACTTTATTGTGATCCTACATTATGTAATCATCTGAGCCTGAAAAATGCATTTCACTAGACGGGAGCAAGCGCAACAGATGCTGGAAGTAAATCAGACAGTGTTAGTAAGTAACAGCAGCAGCAACATGGTGGCAGAGAGACAGCATTGTTATTAACGAGCATCATTCTGGGTTAGATCATGTTGTCTTAGGCTAAAACAGAGAAAGGAAAGGTTAGAACGCGTCTCCATGCTGGCTGGAAAGTTTGGATGCTGCTTCACATTCGCAGAGGAAACATGTGGAGCCACACGAACACACTCGTAGGAGGCGTGTTCTCCCTCATCTTCCAGTGCACATTAAGATGTAAGTGGATAGAAAAGAGTTACATGCTGTTATAGAGAAATTCTTTATTCCGGGTCAACAGCTCCATCTGATAGATTATTTAATGCTTAAAATCATACAGTATGTGTGCTAATATAAATAAATAAGAATTATTGTGTAGACAGAGTGTGACACTAATGACCACTACTGCAATGCACCCTACTGCAAAATCATATTGTCTAACTTTTAATCTTTAAATAAGATCCACTTAAATTATACATATTAATTTACATACAATTGATATAAAAGCAACCTGAAATAATTTAGAAGTACGAGCGAAAGTTTCTGTCATGTCGCCCAATCCTCTTGTATAACTATTCTCTCCAGCGTTTATTATTAGTACTGTTGTGTTTGGCCAATAAAAAGCTTTATGCTTATTTTTTGTCTTTCCAGCTCTTTTTATATATTGTAGAAATGCAGGTACCAAGAAGATGTAATTATAGACGCAGACACATGCAGACAGAACTGACGTTTTCGTGGAGAAACAGCAGAAAAAGGAGGATGGAACAGGAAACAAAACAAACTTGCATGCTGCAGTAATGCAAAAAGCTGCTGTAAATCCAACCAGTAAACACTGCGAGCTACAGAAGCTACTTAGGGAAAAATAAGCGAAGTTAGCTTCATGGGTGATGATGAGGACAACCTCACACAGTGTGTGTGATGCAGACAGCAGGCAGTTTGTGAGCGTGCTCCTGTGATGTTTCAATGTGATTTAAAACGCAGTGATGAATAAGAAAATGATTAAACAGAAAATAGTTTTAAATGCTACCTGAAAGCTCATTTGAGTCATTAAAAAAGCAAAGTTCCGACTTAATGCTAATAAAGGTTTCGTGTTAACAAATACAACAAGAGAAAAACACTCCAGGGGATCAGAAAATGAAAGGAATAAGTGTGTTTGAATTAGGTTTGAACTACTGACTTTGTTGTGCCTGATTCGCTGTATGTCACTTAACTAATCCAGGCTAATGTGATGCTAAATGATCCTGCTAATTCTCACCCAGTTTATGCAGTTTTTCATCAGTAATCCTGGTGTGAGTTTTCTGTAACAACTTTGGGTTATTAAATAAAGGACAAGGAGAGCAATATTTAAACCAGCCTGCATAAACTGGCACTGCAGCTGATTGAGGAGAACTAATGCAAAGTGAGATAAAAAAAAATAGTGTAATGAAATGTGTGAGCCTAATTAAAATTAGATCTGTAGCATAATATGTTGTATCACTGCAATTTAAAATGGCTAAAATGAGAAGTTATATCTGCCTGTTCCTAAAAATATGTTTCTCTCCAGTGTAATACATTTAGCAATCCATCTAACTTAAATGCTGTATCGATGCCTCTATGGGAAAGAGCAACTTCATGCGAAAATGAGTTCACAGATGGGTGACAGTAAAAAAGTCTTGTTCATGATGGAGTTCACTTTGAATGAGAGTTTAAGGACAAGCTGTAACAAATAGCTTTGAAATGCATATTAGCTCGCTTTGAGGAACTTAAATCATTTCAGCCTGCAATTCAATCCAATCTGGAGCTCTTATCTGGATAATAACAGATGCATATTAATGCAGGTGTATGATGCTTATTAGATTTATTTTGTAGGCTCATTCTTTAACAAGGCACTAAAGGAGAATAGTTTTGCATTGTTATTTTATCACAATAAAACATAAATGGCTTAAAGAAAAGGTCTTAAAATGATTTTGTCACAAGATTCAATATATGGCGTAAAGTCATGTTGTCAGAGTGTTCAACAAATACTAAAATGGACTCACCATGGTTACATGCCTCTGTGACGAAAGGGAGGTGTATGAACACCATGATATTCCTATTGAATAACCTACGGGCCAAGTTGGTCGCATTCTGTTTGTTATTTCCGTGCTTAGTTTTCATGTAATTATCATTTTTAAACAAAAATAGATCCAGTCTTTCAGACAAGCCTTTTGAGATCAATGCCCACCAGCTGTTCTCTGGTCTTTGTTGTAATTAAACTCAGCAGTTCCTGAGTGAATTTACATTCTTTGGGCATCACAACACCAGACATCATGGCCGAAGCTGACTTTGAGAGTAATTATGAGGAACTAGTTAGCTCGTTAGCTTACCTGTGCAGGTGAATCAATGCGATCGGGGAAGACCGTGGGAACAGCAGTTTTCTTCAGTAATGAACTCTTTCCTACCACAACCGTCACTGTCAAGACAATGATCGCTGCAAACACGCAATACCAAGTTGTTTTGCTGCAACACATCCCACAGTGTGTTGACATCTGGATGTTCAATGGCCAACAACCACTGCATGCATCGTTCCAGCTCTCCAACCGGCAAACAACGTTAACAGACATGGGTTACGTTGTTTGTGTAATCGTTACATCCCACAACCACGAACCTCATGAAAAACAGCTACAACTGCTAAGTTATAGTCTTCACCTACTACTGAAGTTTGCATACTAATGCCAGTCATGCTGAAGTCCTGTTTGTTTACACTGAGCAGCGTGTGGGCACAAACATTTCTTTAGGCCAGCTCCGTGTCATGTGACTCTTCTGCAAGAGGAAAATCGGACAAACTAATACTAACACTTTTCAGGAAACAAACATGACCGTTCCAAGGAAAAAATATATGTAATTAACACCTGGAACTGAAAAGGTTCATTAAACTGTATTTTTATTTCATGATACTTGTAAGCACAGTTCAAGTGAATGGGAGGAAAATTTCAAACATCTCCCTTTCATCACAGAGGCATGTAACTCTGGTGAGTCAATTTTAATATTAAACACACTGAAAACTAGACTTTACGCCATATGCTGAATCTTGTGACAAAATCACTTTAAG
>JAQFJA010000006.1:25177755-25188446 GCA_029874485.1 Naso brachycentron
ATAACCACACAAAGCCCATTGTATTGCAAAATAAGCAAAAAAACAGTCACAAGAGTATTCCACGGCACCGACATGATGGTACAAAGGTAACTCCATGAGGAACCTCATCTATGAGGACATAATGTGACAATATTCGGGTTGTTACAGTTCATGTAAACGTATTGATTGACAGCTACTCTCTGACATTTATCAGTCCATAATGTGTAGCATTGATTGTGTTCAAATGGACACCTGGCTGCAGGAAAAAAAAGGATTTAACATCTGGTAAAATCACAATTCTGAGACAGAAGTACAGTCAATTCTGAGTTTAGATTTTAAAATAGAGTATAAAAAGAATATTTTTCTTTTAAGACATAACTCAACCCGTCGAAAAATACTTTTTTTTTTCCAGAAAGTGAAATAAGATGTAAAAATAATAATTTACTGTATCAAGAACATTTCAACAGTAACAACAGATGTTGTACTTTAAGGTTCATTCATTCATGTTTTAATAACATTTCAAATACAGGCAGCACTGATAAAACATTAGAGCAGGTGCAGGACGAGTCGGGTGACTTACAGCGAACCTCCAGGTACATGTGCTGGTTGTCCTGACCGATAGAGTTGCTGGCAGTGCAGAGATACTGGCCGGCGTATGTGAACTGGACGTTTTTCAAGGTGAGAGAGGAGACCCGGGCGTGGCTGCGAACCACTATGTTTCTGTCAAGGCTCTACAAAGAAGAAGAGGAAGCTGTTACTCTCACACATAAAGCCTGACGTGTTCAGTGAAATACATACATGTCTGCTGCTCATAGTGCTCCAGGTTTTTATAACCGCTGGGATTTTCCTAAAAATGAAACAGAAAACAAACTAAAGGATGGTGAGGTTGTTATTCTATTTTGTTTACAATAAAGTGGACGAAATATTAGAAAATGAGTTGGGAAAGTTCACCATCTAAAAAAACAGTGATACAGTGATGATCACAGTTTGACTGACAGACGATCTGCAGTTTATGAAACAGTGAAAAACGGGGACAGAAAAGAAAAGAACAGAAACTCTGAAGACTGAAAAAAAGGAGCAGGCTGATGTTTTTTTTAACATATATTTTTCTTATTTATGGGAAAGCTACAGACTTCTGGAAGCAGAACCAGCATATTGTTACTTTTAGTATTTCAATGTTGTCGGTATAGAAAAATATGGAGACACATGAGTCTTACTCCTTACAGTGTGCACGTCTAAGATTAAAACTCTAGGTCAAGGCAACCGGAATGGTCCCTTTAGCAAACTCAGGTTGCCAAGGTCTAGACAACAATCATAAGCTTTACACATAAACAACATTACATGTTTATACAAACAGTGGACATCTTGGCTTCTGAGAAACTATTCCTGCACAAACCTGGAAATCATCCAGCAGTACAATGAACTGCAAATTCCTACAGTACGTTGATTACTGTCCCTTGCATTTAACTGTCTAGCTTCAGGTTTACAGACAGTCCAATTGCAGTTGAAACAGTGCAGTTGCAGTTGGAACAAATGGCTTGTTTTGATTTTCCTCAGCAGATTGCCTTCACTGCCCTGCCTGCTTATCTGCACCTGTTGTACTGTAATGTGGATGTTCAGGGTCACAGAGGAAGCCTTTCAGAGAGCGTGCTCTCCGCACAGGTGTGCAGCTGACATAGTGCATCCAATGACCTTACTTGACTTTTTAATCACAGGTTACAACCTAGCTTAAACTGTAGTTTGTGTGTGTGTGTGTGTTTGTGAGACCAGGCACCAATATAATGACTTGAATGATGTAGAAAGTAAATCTCATTTTCTCTTGTCCTGCACACTGTATGATGACTTAAGAGAATGTCTGTTTAATGATATTTTACAGCGTAATCCAGACATGTTCTATTGGTCAGATGAGGAAAAGCTGAAATGATTGTTTGATTTTGATATTTTTGGACTTGCAAATTTTATTTCTCAAGCTTGGAAAAGAGGGCAAGATAGGTTTTTTTGAACGTTACTTTCTACTGCACCCTGGTCCTGGTAATGGATTATTTGATTGTTTGGTGTCTTACAAGCCCATGCAAGCTGGGCATACAATTGTATGCATGACACAATAATGAAAATTTCATTCATTCATCCATTCATATAAAGTTGAGGGAAGGTGTATTTGCTTATCTGCTTTGTTATTGCTCTCAGGCAGGTTTACAGTCACATCTAAACATTTTTATACAGAATGCTGCCAGAAAGTAAATGCCACCTTCCAACCAGGACAACAATTGAGATGTATTCTTGAAAATATGCAGCAGAATAAAACAGGCAGACTAGAGATATTAAATAATAAAGAGGAGCCATGCAGCAGGAGTAATAAAAACTTTGGTAAAAATACAGCAACAGCTTTTTTTTTGCCTCCAGGCGCCACAGAGTTTAAACCAACAGAGGATATACATCTTCCTTCTAGCTGCCATGGTTTCCTATTAATATTTCAGGCATTCTAGGTGCTTCAGCATTTATGCTCTGTAAATAATTGAATAATATTTGTCGTATTAGCACTATGGCATGAACTGTTATCCTCTACAGGGCAGGGACGCAGACGTGGCACAAACATTTCTGCTGTTTGCTGAGATCTGAGGGAGTGTCCTGGAACATTTTGAAAGGGCAGCATTAATCTTGTCTTATTGCAGTGACACGGGAAGGAGTTGCACTGGCCACAAGGCTGGAATGCAAACAGGGAGAAGGTTAATGGAGAATAACACTTAAATGATACAACACAGGGGAAGGTGAACAGGCAGACCACTGAAAAGGATTTATTATTTCCAATGAATCATTTTAATTAGATGAATCTGCTTTGTTGCTGAATTAATTATAACATTGGTCATGGAAATGATTTTTCAGTTTCTCCTGCTTGCTGCCTTTTGCTTTGTATGCCTGAACTGACACTCTGTTACATAACGTGTCAATACAAGTGTTTCACTTGTCATGTATTCTGTACAAGAATTGTAATATAGGAGAGAGCAGCCAGAATCTGCACAGACTGCTCCTCTCCCTGATGCAGTGAACTAACCCAGTTCACTCTTTATGTATATTTTTATATTACAGCGCCTCTCCAACACCTACGGCCCAACTGCCTCTATAAAAAGATGGTAATGCTGCATTAATGTCACACTGGATTTCTGCAAATACAAACTGTCAACTGCTCATGCCAGCATCCTCATGGTAATTACAGGAAGGGCATGTGAGGACTTTCTAGCTCCAACTTGAAGTTTAAGGGATTGTCAACAAATAAGACAGGCTGCGTTGTGACTGGATAAACACTAGAGTGAGTTGAGCAAAATGCCAAAACTGAAGATGTCGGCATACCGATGCTCCAAAGATAAGATTGATCATGTTTAACATCGTGCTTGAAGCACAGCTGAGGCACATCTGAGTGAAATCAGTTCGGCAGATATTTGGTCATAAACTATGGTGATGTAACAAAAAACTATCGAGCAAGTAGCTAAAAAACTCTTTTAATGTAGGGATTAAATCTCCTACAGGATGAACTTCCTCTTGAATTTAAACGACCTGCTAACAGCTGACTGAACAACAGCAGTTGCAGTTAAAGGAACAGATAGGTTTTTTTGCACATTAAGCCTTATACAGTAATAAGGATATTTACGTTCATATACAATGTTAAACAGCATTATTATAACTATTATAACTGTGGTCATGAGAGCTGGAGCTCCTTGTTGACGTCGCTGCTAGCTGAAAACAACGGAGGTTAAGGGGCTTTTTAAGTGCTTCAACAATCCTTCAAATAATTTAAAAGACGAGACAACTGTTGAATGTTTAGTGGTGTCCTCTCATGTTAAGACTCTAAAACACAAAGTTAAACAACGGCTAACAACATACAGACAGCTGTTTGTTTGTTTCCTGAAGCAGCTAAAACAGCCATTTCCAGATTGTTAGCCGTTTTAGTGTTGGTGCATATGAGGACACTGCTAAACATTCAGCGATTGTCTCGTCTTTTAAAACAATCTTTTTAACAGAATGCTGAAGCACTTGAAATGCCCCTTAACCTCTGTTGTTTTAAGCGAGCGATGACTCCAGCAAAGAGCTCCAGCTTCGTCACAGCAATGCTTTAGAACATCGTATACGATCGTAAATACCCCTATCTTAAGGCTTAATGTGCAAAAAAACAAACTTCTCCTTAAGATAACCTTCATCAATAAAAGTTAAACGTTTTGACACTCATGGAGCTCTTGTTGCTTCAGGCCCTGCTGTTACAGTGAGTCACTTATCAGGAATCTACAAAGCAGTTTGAAATAGTGATATATTTCTGGTAAGCATTCAATTTATTTGTAATTCAAATGTGTTTCTGCTAACAGGAACAACCAAGAGAGTTTACACTGTGTCTCCATTATTCACACCTTGCAGGAGCTTTATCATTGGTCTGGTTTGAATACTACATTTACAAATGACTGATGAATCTTATTACACATTTGTGGCAAATACAACACAGGGATGAGATCTGTCCTCTCTTCACAAGTTGAAGAGGATTGCCTGAATGGTCTATTCAGCACCGCTGACATCAATGCCATTCAGCGGGCAGGTTATTATAATCAGAGCTTGATAAGGTTCAAGTGTCAGGCTGCCTCCTAAAGTGTGTCTTCAAATGAAATAAAGAGACAGTGCGAAGACTTTGCAGGTCTCTTTAGCATAATGTCACCTTTCTGGATTCATTTTCACTGTGAAAAATCAAACATTGCAAGCTTGTTAGCGGTCTTTGATTTATGCCCATCAGAGCTGAGTTCAGTCAGCATTTCATGCAAGCAGAGTTCAAACTCAAACCAGTGACTACAGATCAGTTTGATCAATGCTGTGTAATTTAAAATGCATCCATCAGAGCTGTTTTTCTTTGGTAGGCTACGTTAAAATATTTAACATGGTTGTTTTTCTGGCTTTAGTGCTGTGCAAAATCATAAATTGACATATCAGACACATTAAAGCTGAGGTAGGCATTTTTTTTTTAGTCTTTGGGCAAAAATCATGTAATAACCTTTCAGCATTTTGTGACTCAGGCGGTCTGAAAGAACGCCAGCCTCCTGCACCTCTCCTTGGCCCTGTGTTTAGACCGTTTGGGACTTTTTGGCCAATCGTGGTAATTTCAGAGAGCCCTTTTTCCTATTGGCTGATCTTCGCTGCGCTTCTTAGCGACAGGTGATGTCCCTAAGAGCTGATTGGCTGCTGAAACAAGAGACATGCTTTACGTTCTAAAACTGGGCTCTGACAACTTGACAAGATGAGCTGCAGGCAACACCATCAGCCGGAATAAGTCGAGCTGACATGTACCATTTTGTCTCGTCATGAATCTTTGGTGCAAACTGGACTTGAAAGAGAGAGCAACAACAAACAAAATTAAACGTGAGCCAGAGCAAAAACAGGGAGTGGAGGGTGCAGCGGAGTTGCTTCCTTGGGAGTCTCATGCTACAGCTAGCTTGATTTCCAGACGCTGCCTACCCCAGCTTTAAATATTAACATCAGCATCTTCTTTTCATACTCTTGTCTTTGCTGCTTTTATCTACACTGCAGATGCAGATATCAGCTTAAACACAGTGTTTATCTCATCCTGTTCATACTTTTCAGGAGAAAACAGTAAGAAGAAAAAGTCATCTGTAAACAATAACAGACAAACATCTTTCTCTACTGGCAATCATCTACTGACAAAGAGCAAAGCTTGACTAAAACAATAGGCTACAGTTATCTACTATTAGTATCTAGCTGTCTACAGAAACAAGGGAGACCTACAGGGAATCACCCCACACAAAACAAGGAATTTATGTACTTTACACACACAGTACTGTCAGAAAGAAGAGAGGATGAATGTCTGCACAGAATTACAAGCAGAATTGTATATAAAAAAAAAGGTCAGAACCTAATTTATTGTAATCTACAAAATAACTCATAAGATGATAAGACCATCTAATATTCATAAATATGCTGCAGCTGATCTGCAGAGTGAAGTTCTGGTGACTGAAATGTGGCAGTTGAACTTCACTGAACTTCACAGAAAAAGAGAAGGAAAAATTCTAATTATGTGATTGATGAATTTTCTACACTAGTAAGAAAGGAATCATGAGTTTTTAGAGGAACAAAAAACTGGTAGTGTTATTGCACACAGGCCAGAAATGTGAGCTGCATGATTCAATTCATCAGGGTTAAAGATGATTCATGGAACTGATTGTATCACAGTGAAGCTTAGTAAAGAATGTTTTTTTGTGAAGCAGTGAGTGAAGTTAGCTTGTTATATTGTGTCACTTCAATCTCCATTTGTGGTTCTTATTTTCTGGAGGGCCAAGAGTTTGCATGATTCTTTCCTATGAAACACAACACCAGGGAGCTTGTAAAAAAAAACAAAAAAAAAGTTATAAGGTTCTTCATAACAGTATGATTTCCGCCATCTCTCATGGACTGCTCAGGTTTGATTTTTGTAAAAATCCTTCAAAATCAAGAAGCCTCTGTAATGTGAAATGAAATTCCAGGTACTCTTATTATACTGGGGTGTACCGAGAAATCTCAAGATCCAGATATCACAAAACCTGGGCAAATAAAACCAAAACAATCTGCACGGCTCGATACAAATGAGGCCTCAGGTGATTTTACTCTGCCTCTGACTCCAGGTATCAGCTGCTCATGTGTTCGGTTAAATAAAAAAAATGCAAACTCATGGCTTTTGAAAGAAGGTTACACCATTGAAAACCACTTTGTTAAGATTTAGTACAGCTTGGAGAGTTAGCGCCTCGGCTCAGCAGAGCAGACAGTGTTTTCTGTGTGAGGTTGCAGAGCTGCTGGCTCTCCAAAAAACAAATCTGTTTGTTCCTTGAATCAAGCTAAAGTCGGAGAACTAACCAGACCGTGCAGAAGAAAATAACAGCATGCATTATGCCCCCCCTCCCGGAAAAAAAAAACAAAACAAAAACAACTAACAGAGCAACCATCAGATACTGTGTCTACTTCTACAGATGGAATTTGTGGACAAAAAAATTAACACGCACATGTAAATAGGGCAAGTCTAAATGCATAGTGGAACTAAATGGATTAAATGTGCTGTACTACGTGTCTAATGGTTTACACATTTAGTGCACAATCAAACGTAGTGGCCATTAAATGTAGGCTGAGTAACAACACTTCTGCTCTGCAATAGCAAGAGGTGGTCTACAGTGTAAGACTGGACTATTACAACTAACGTCAGGCTACCATATTCAGTAGCCATACCTCATATTTGTCTGGTCGCGTCCAAGAAGCCTAGAGAGGACAAACAGAGAGGAAGCAAACAAAGAGCGACACAGGGAGCAAAGTGAGCTTTCATAAAGGATAAAAACAGAGTGAGTGCAGACTTGCAGGAAATGTGCAATGAAATCATGTTTGAGGGACCAAACCAGTGATTTTAAACATTTTAGCAAAAAAATATTGCTGCCAGTCATTTTCCAGAACATAATAAAATGCATTTTCTACTTTCGGTTGTTGGGAAAATCATCTTGAAATGACTTTGAAGCTGCCAAGTGAGTCAGGTAATCCATCTTGATGAACACTCTGTCTGCTTCCGTACTGTGTTGTTTATGCTAAAATAAGTCGACCGTGCAACAGTAATGTAACTTTGATCAAAACTAATGCAGACACAATGCTCACTGAGATAGATTACCTGACTTAAGCCTGCGCGTGGGTTCCAAAAGCTTTGTGTAATAAATGGAAACCGATGCTGGACGGCATTGCAACATGCTGTGGAGAAAGCAGCGGTAATGTGTGCATGAATCACAGTCAAGAAGCTTAAACACGGACAGATACAGTTTTTGTTCTCAAACCTAAAATGTTTAAACATCTTAAAACTCAGTTAAAGGGCTGGCTAGTATCAAACCAGACCTGTACACACTTCTAGTGATTTAATACACTCTTCTTCTTTTTTTCTTTTTTATATACAAATGTTCTTTATCGGAAATGAAGTGTACCATGAACATCTAGGGTATGGAGTGCAATACATGTACTGTGTGTATAAGAGTATGGAGTGCAATGTGTGCAATGTCTTTTTTAGGGAATATTAGGGTGCAACAGACAATGTGTACTTATTTTTGTTACCTGATTTTTATTTATTTATTTATTTTTTTGTTTTGTATTTTTATGTATATTGTATCATATTTGTATCATGTTTGCAGGAAACAGATGGAAATTAGCCTGTGGCTGCACTCTGACTTGTTTACATTGCCGTGTTTTTAGTAACGTTCATTAACGAACACTGTCCCTCCCAAATCAAGAATAAACTAAACCAAACTAAACTAAGCAGTTAGCAAAAACACAGATGAAAATCACAATAATTTACTTTCAAATTAGAAACAACCACATGTTTTTTCTACCAAGTTGTGTTTATTGCAATTACTATTAATTCAATCACAGTTCAGTTATCCCGCTCTATTGAGAGATTCTAAATAAAGCTTAAGCAATCATAAAATCCAGCATCATTAAGTTCAGCGTTGTTAAAGGGAAAAGGACTGTTACGGCCGGGTCAGGATTTTTGCCTTGGCAATTCAGCTCTGTTCAGGGAATTAACAGAACTGGTCAAAATGCCAAACTAGAGCATATTTTCCTAAAGCAGCGTGGAGGCTTCTCAGCTGGTTATTAATTAATTTACTGTAATAAGGGAGAATTTGGAGGCTCACTAAGGAAAACAGGGCACTGAAACTAATTATGAGGGAGCCAGAACTCGTCTCTTGGGACTCTGTTATTCTAATCAGAGGCTTTCTCACCATGGCAGTGTGTGTTTTCATCAGCTTATTTATTTGTGTGCTGAACGTTGGTGTGCGCTGCTTACAGTATCTTCCTTTAGTAACAATATGTGCAAGAACCTCAGCATCACACTAAAACCCCTCTCAGGTTATCATCTGGAAACAAGTGTCCATTCTGTCATTTCACATCGGTTTTATGAATCTGTCGGCGCTCTTTTAGCCTGGCTGTTATGATGTAGAGCAACAACGTGAGACCAGGACAGAGCATGGCGAACAGGAAATGGACCGACAATAAATGATGAGCCGGTGAATAATTAGTGACAGCTTTTACCAAAATGATCAGCAGGATTTTCTGATTCCCGCATCATTTAATGAAAAGCGATCTGACAGAGACAGCCAGGAAGGAGCTGGAGGATGAGGCAGTGAATGGAAGACGACCCACGATTGTGAGTGACGATGCGTGAGTCTTGTCCTGTGTTGCAGGTGGAAGATGATAAGATTCAGTAACTCACAAAACAGCAGTGAATGCACCATGCTGAGTGAATGCACTGGCTGATTGGCATTCACAAATGGCTCAGTTAATGGGAAATCTGGGGATACTGTAGCTGAATTAAAACTCTCTTATGATAATCCTCCAACACAAATGCAGAGAGAAAAAGAGTTAAACACTCAACGAACATGGTGATGATTTTATTATTCGTGGAACCTTTGCAATCGTAAGTCTGGAAATAGAAAGTTTTTCCCGAGGTTGCAGAGCAGTTTTATTACTTAACATATTGCCTGTTTTGGTTTTATAAAAACAGAATAACACCAGTTTTATCATCAATAATAACAAGCAAAGATACTACAAAATGTCCTAACTGAACTTTTTAGTTTATTGAAGGTAGAACAACTGATTTCACAGTGATGCATTAGATGTTTTTAAAATAGCTCCTCGTGGAAGCTTAAAAAAAACATACTTCATCACACCAGCTGAATGCAGCTGGACGGAGCTGTGCAGTAAAGTAGGACAGCATGGCCTGAATTTTGTGCAACTGAGTCCCTTCCTGTCCTTTGGGACACAAAAGTGCAGGTGCTTTCACTACATTTACTGCATGTTTCTCCAAGAATAGTGCACTTCTGGTTGCATGCATTTATCTTTTGTAACATCCTAACAACAATTGTGTCTGAAAATGTAATTCGAAGCATCTCACGGAACAATTTCACATGGACAATTCTTTTTGAGACCGCGCTCTAGAGAGAGAGAGAGAGAGAGTGAGAGAGAAAGTGGTCGAGCATAAAGCTGAAACGAGAAATGTCAAACTTGAGCTCTGTATTTCATAATGGTTACTCACTACATCAAAAAGCACATGGAGACCTCTCTGCAACACTCAGGTGTGGCCTCATGTACAGAGAGATTTCAGGTACTACTGAATGCAGACAAGTGATGATGGATTGATTACATCATGCACTATGACCCACTTTAATCATTAATAAGCACACTGAACATGACAGGGAGTGATTGAAACGCAGCACAGACTGAGCTTTATTCAAGCGTGTTACTGCAAAACTCCCTTATGATAACCTATTGTTTTATATGAATAATATTCAGCTTCTGTTTTCACTAAAATCTTCTGTTGTTTTCTTGCCTGATGGCAAATTTCAGTACTAATTGCTAAACCTAACCAAGAAGGGGTTTTTTTTGCCTTATGGCTTTGACACAGCAGGTCTGTATCTCTGGTCAGTGTGGTGTGAACAGCACCATCACAACTGTTAGTGCCTCTTGGAGGCTTTTTGACCAATTCAACATGTAGAATCTATGCCGACTCACTGGTGACAGAAATCCCTCTGATTGGCTGTTCAGGTAAGTGGACCAGCACACATAAAAAGACTTGGAAAGCCCCCTGAGCCCATCACTGGAGTTTCCAGGTTACACACGTTTCTTGCGGCTCTTGATTATTTTTCTGCTTTGCCTCTTCACTTGCACCA
>JAQFJA010000006.1:25206206-25220607 GCA_029874485.1 Naso brachycentron
GTATTTCAACCTTGTTACGCATTTGTTTGGTGTTAAAATATCATTAATCCTCTGCAGCAATCAAAAACATATTCAGTGACTCTATCTAAAAATTGTATTTTATACCTCATTTAGCTGAGTTTTTTCATACACCACCTGACTGAGTCACTCCACGGTTCTGCTGAATTTGTTTTTCCCTTCTGGCTGATGATTTAGAGACTTAACACCATAAATCAGAGAATAACCTTTTCCTCAGACTGTACTGCACTTGATCTCTCAGCATCGGCTTCAGGTACAGTGACGCAGATGAGATACAAGCATGCAGAGAAACACTTGGTGTTTTTGCCTTTTTTGCATATTCAAGAACACATGTTAAGATGTGCAACATTTTCAAAGGATTAATTAGGAACTTCATTACTTGCAAGTGTGTACCTGAGTGAGCGGCGACGTGCTGATGTTTGAATGTGACAGTTTACTTTAGGACGCCCGTCCTCGGTAATGTTTGGCATGGCAGTGAAGCACAGACTGCAGAGCAGAAACACCAATGAATCGTGATCCGGAGCTTGACAGAGAAATCCTGCTGAGCCTCCAGCGTGTCGCCACTTCACACAAATAAGTGAGTCATTCTCAGCCCAGTTCTCACCAGGAGATTCATTGGAAAGGTTTGCAAGGAGCCGCTATTCAAAGACAGGTAGCACAGCTATCAGCGGCACAATGAGACGTTGCTGTTTCATAATTTCTCATGGCTGAAGAAAAACATCCGTGACAAAGAGGAGACAGTCACAGCAGTGGCCTTCGCTGTTCTTTTTTCCACGACACACACTGAACGTGAAAAGCCATCATCATTATGCTGTGAAGCCGAACCTCCTCTGCCGAGGGTGTACGCAGTAATTAGAACGACGTGGATGTACACAAAAGCTTTTGTGTTAAGACGCGTTTAGAGTGCTGCCATGTTTTGTTGTGTTTATGCTGGTAAATTGGAAGCTCTCTAGGAAGATATTCAGCACCAGCAAGGATGTTTTGGTCGCTTTTTCTGGAAATTATTGGGATTTTTTAACCATACACAAAACACACGGAATGAAAGTGTTACATTGTTTAAATGAATTGATCTCAAGGTTTGTGGTTTAACAGTCTCACACTTGTACTTTGCTATTGAGAGAAGACACAAGTAGGCAGTTCCCTTATCAGGAAAACAACTTTCAAACAAACCACAAACGCTGTGATTTTCTCAGTCAAAAACAGTCTCACTTATTTATTTAATTAAACTCCTGATGAATGAATTAGTTATTTATTTATGAGCCATGCAACCTGGTGGCCGTTCCCACAAGACAATGATAGAAAAAACAAAACAAGGTTAGAAATATTAATATTTTTACAGTGAATAACTTTACAATTACAAACACTCAGTACTGGATCCAACAAGCCAAGCTAACCATAAAATGACATTTTTCTTTTAGCCCAAGTCTTATCAAGACCTGGCCTGACTTGGGCACATACAGACTTTTTCTTCGGCAGATTATACTGAACATAGTTTTCTGTACCAAAATCCTGTTTTACTTAACAGTATACACGTAGTTTAGGCATACTCCTCACTCCAGAAACCCAGCTTTCTCTTGTTGTAACACCAGTTCTCTACCTATTGTATATAAAATCAAATTTAACCTTGTTTGTAAATACATCCTCACAGCCTACTGTCACACACAAATCATGCAGCTCATTTGCCCATGCCCCATTTTTGTGGATATCCCATTCAAACACTTTAAGTGTGTTTTCATCCACCCTCACCAGCAATAGCTGGTATCAGTGCAAATGTATGAACCCCCATAAAATACTTAATGTCTTAAAGGTGACAATGACTATTACTTTATGGCTTAGTTAAGAAGTTATACAAACAATGATTTGTAGTAAAACCGCACTTCCTCTGCCACTTTAATGACCTGGCCTTTGTCTCAGATTAGCCAGCAAGCTTGAGGAGCATGAAAAAACCACGAGCCACAGTGTTTGCTTTTACATGCTGGAGGTAGATACAAAGAAAACAACAGATCCTTTTCCTTCCCTCCTCTAGTTAGATCTCAGATACCACGCTGCAAACCCTACCATGCCCCCTCCTAAGACTAAGACAACTGGCCAAAAATCAACTGATCGTATCTGCAACACTAAAGACAACAAAAAGCAGTTCAGGCCGTGTGGGAACAATACTCATTCCCAGAGTCATTTTCTCAGTGTTCATCTCTAAATGGCCATTTGTGCACAAATATTGTCTCCAGGATGAAGGAACTTGTTGAGTCTTGTGTCAAACAAAAGTGTAAGTTTGTGTTTTGGCTGAGGCGTGCTGTGAGCAGGAAAAGTGCAACGTTAAAATGAGAGAAGTTTCCAGACTTAATTATAGAAAAAATTAAAAACAACTCTTCTCTTTAATTATCTGAACTATAATTTTTACTCTTGGGAAGCTTGAGTGAGCTTCATGCGCATAACGTTTTTATCAAAAACATTTTCTCCTCAGACATGATTTGGGGTAATTATGATATAATGGCCATATTTATACAAATTCATCGGGTTGGATAGTAAATTTGGACTTTTTAATTTATTTGTGCAAAAGAAGAGGCTTAGCATTGGCAGTAATTAAATTCTATACAATTTGATGTAAATATCCTAAAGTAGCAGATCCTTCAAAGTTTTCATCCAAGCTCTGGAATTAAGTCCAGACTCGATCAAACCAAAAGAAGCCCAGAAGCACTTGACATTTGGGGGAGGAGGTTGTAGATTAAAAGAAGGAAGTGCTCAGCATGGTGAGGAGCAAGCTTGGGTAGAGAATGAAGAGATCGCTGCCCTGACGTTCCTGCTCATGACACCAATCTAATATCTGTCCTCTCAGCCTGTCCCTCACTCTCACCGCTCTTCAAAGACTCATCAACCACTCCTCTGCTCTCAAGAGTCTTCATTCCACTGCCTTCGACACTAAGTCACAGCAGCCTGCTTTTTAAAAAACAGCACTTCTGCACCTCTGCCACTCAGATCAGCATCTTTTCACACAGAAAAAAACCCTGGATTTTTTCTGTAACAGCAGAAAGCCGCCGAATATTTTTTCTGAAATACAGCCTCTGTTGTTGTATGCATGATGGCTGCAGGCTCTAATTTCACAACTGGCAACAACACCAATCCTTTTAAAACATCTTCATTCCTTCAGTGGTGTTGGTGTGTGGAAACAAATGCTTGTGTGTTTTAAACTTGTTCTTAAGATCGAAGCTGCAGACACGAGACTCTCACTAAAAATTACTTCTTACAGTTCAAAAGAACGGTCCTCACCAAGCTGCCATGTGTGCAGATTCAGAGTGAAACTGAGTTAGACATCCTGGTTTCTGGTACCTGGTTCAACCATTGTCGTTTAAGTTCCTCACTGAGAATATTTCTGTCTGCACTGCGGCTTTATCTCTGACAAATGTTTGTGTATAAAACATATACTCCACTCTGCCTCTCTCTCCCTGCAGACTGCAGCTGACATGTCCAGTGTGTGTTTCCAGGGTTGAGGGAAGCACAAGTGCAGGTTATAACCAGAGATGACAGTTTCCACCGGGAAACTTTTGTGCAACCTGTTCTTTTTTTTCTGGAAAAACCACATACAGGTTTTTTCCTGAAACTATGCACACAGGCAATTAGAGGCCACAGCAAGCGGATACACCAGAAGTTATTTCATTGCATCCTCGTGTAGGATGGTATCCCACAGAGTTCACCAGCATTTCTTCCTCACAGGGACTGTTTGCTCAGTGATACAAACAACATATACTGTATATCTCATTTAAAACAGGGAATGCATCTAAAAAAAAAAAAAACATGCGCCTCACAAATATTTTTATTTGTACAGTCCTGAGCAGGAACTGTGACCATGATCTTAGAAATATATTGAGGTCATAAGTCTGAATCCCCACAGGGAGTAATTACATCTCCTCCAAACTTAGAGCATCACACTACATTTGAACCAAACCACCACTATTTTACAAAAATAAAATCACCAGTCAGGTTTTAGTTTGAGATAAACAAACACACTGCAACCAATTTATTTACTTTTCCCTAACTGAACATTTTGCCATTTTGTTATTTGTCCAAACTCACTTTTCATTTCGGGCAATAAGATGAAAATTAAATTACACTTGTATCCTCCTCTATTAAACAAAGAGAGGTGTGCTCCGTCAAAAGCGCTCACGGAAACTGAAAGCTGTATTTAACTTTCTCTTTATCCAGACATGCGTCCAAACACAAACACACAAGCACACCCCATGTTTGCATTGTTAATTGCTTGCCAGCAGAGTGATTATTCAAGTTATTAATTTGACAAAGTTGGGAGAGAAGTTCGATGGAAGAGCACATTCAAAGGCACACATGGAGAGCTCAGAAGCAGTATTAGGAATGGTGTATTAATTTACTGATAATCCCTCCACACTCTGAGGCAAATACCCCTGTGAGGGTTTAATAACAATGACCAGAACCACTGAGTGAGGATGCAAGCGCCGGCCAGATTCTAGAGACGGAATTATGGACTTCACAGCTGCTACAAACAGGCTTTTAGCATCTTAGCATCAACACAGCAGAGTTCTTTAATTCCACTTATGTATGAGGACAAAATCATAAAAGCCACACAGCAATCACTGTTTCAGTTTAGAGTGTGAGCTTGTAAAGTGAACAAAGACGAAGGAGACGGTTTGTCGTACCGTACTTTTATCGTCTTGTGGTTAATACTTTGCTTAGGTTTAGGCAGTGTACAGTTTGTGAAAAAAATCATCGGCTGCATTCGCCCTCTGACTTTCGGTAGACAGGAAATACAGCCTCTGGGGGCAAACGCCATTATTCTTGGGCTTCCGTTGGAGGAGGCGAATTTCCGTTTCCGACTTCCTTCTCAGTGTGCTGTTCGCTGTTTACAGTCCAAGTCTTTACAGTCCAACGCGAGAATGGAATTGGAGTTTAGAGACCACATCTACCAGCGGATCTTTTCACAAGTTGTCAGTTTACATGCCGTTAACAATTAACAGTCCACCGTTAACTACGCGGACTACAAAAGACTACAACCAGAAACCAGGGCTTTACCGGTACCAAGATCGCCCTACCTTGTCTACAGACTCTACACTCAGTGAATGTAGAGTCTGTTTATATAGACTAGAACAACGCTGAATTATTATTTTTAATTTGCTCAATATATACGCAGACTTTCTTGTTCCGTATTAATTCTACGTCTAACATCTAACTTTCCCCATTAATCCTTTCTTAATTACTACGGCCACTAGAGGCCACTGCATTACTACATAAGGATTATAACAGCCTGCTTGTACAGCGTTTGAGGCGGTGAAGAGCTCGGAAAACCTGAAGGTTGAGCCAGCTTCTTTCCTGTCTTGGATCAGGAGGTTTGCATGCTTAATTGCAGCCTGGCAGTCGGTGGTGACTGGCTCCATTACAAGGAGGCTCCAACAGTCAGCTGGTGGTGTTTAACATTCAAGCCATGTCACAGCAAGCACACACTATGCAGGAGCAGACAGCGCTGTGCAGGGCCACGCTGGGATGCATACACTTAGCAACTGTCTGAGGATGTTCTGTACAGTTAGAAGAGCTGCAAACACTCTGTTGGTTTCTTTTCTTTTTTGTGCACGTGAATTTGATTGTTAATCCCTGTGTCCTGAAAGAAAGGTCAAGACGTTACTGATGAGGTCAAAGACTTGAGCGAGATCCAAGCACACGCCCACCTGCTAATGCTACACTCTCAGTGCTTGCCAACAGGAAAACCATTTTCCCAAAATAATCTTATTCTTCCTGTTTTTACAAAATTAGGTAGAAAGGTTCCTCCTTAATTCCCCGCAGGCAGGAAGGAGAAGTTAATCCAACAATGAATTACTGCAATATTACGAGACAATTTAGATCTGAAATTTAAGCTATTCCATTTCATATGAATATTATGGGTCTTTTTTGTCGCTCCTGTTTGACAATTAAAGGGGGAGAGAGATGAAGCACAGCACAAACAGGCCCCAAACTCCATTTGTAAACTCACAAACCTGTTTTTATGTGGTATGCCTTATTAAACTGAGTCACAAGGGTTTCTGCAACCATAGGGGCTCTTCAAAATGTGATCTATATTAGACATTCAGTAGCACAATCCGCTCAGCCCACACTAAACAGACATTGTGTAATTTGGTTGTCTTTAAGATCTGTAAGCAGACAGTTTCATGGAAATGCAAACACACTTTTGGCATGACTGAAGAACTCTTGTTTTGTTCACATGGTGTGATATGAGCTGGTGTAAGGTTGCCTCTCCAGCTGAATTCAGGCGTTAAGAGAAACCCATCTCTGAGTCTAGGTGAACTAAGCCGTGTAAGATCTATTCTTGGAGTCCAATGGGATTTTCTAATGCAGGCATTCACCTCACATGCCCTGTAATGAGGGGCACTGAAGCACAGCTTGGAGTTAAGGTGCTACTGATGCTACCGACTCGCCGACTGAATCAAGGCCGACTTTTCTCAATAATGCAAGAAAAAAAAATCAAAGACCTGAAACAGTATGTGATAACACTCCTAATGTTGCTCACCAAATTTATTCTAATCTGTAGGTCTGAGGTCTTTCTTGTAATCGTAACCCTCTTTCATTTACAATATCCCTTATTTAAAATCTGCACCAGTACGTCTGCAAATTCCCTCACCATTTAAACAGGTTAAACACTCTTGCATGAGTTTTGCATTATGTAAATGTACAAACTGCCCTGTGCTGAGGTCTGACTTCAATTTGGTGATATGAGTTAGGGTTTTTGTACATTAAGCCTTATAATAAGGATATTTAGGATCATATACAATGTTAAACAGCATTATTATGATGAACAGTGCAGTCACGAGAGCTGGAGCTTGTTACTGAGGCCACCGCTAGCTGAAAACGGTTGAAAACAACAATGGTTTTGGGGCATATCGATTGCTTCGACAATCCATTGAAAAAGGTAATTTAAAAAACTAGACAACTGCCGAATGTTTATTGGTGTCCTCTAATGCTACGACACTAAAAAACAAAGTTGGACAGTAGCTAATAAGCTGGAAACAGCTGTTTGTTTGTTTCCTGAAGCATCCGAAATGAGCCGTTTCTGGGTTAAAAGCTGTTGTTCAACTTCGTATTATAGTGACGTAACAAGAGGACACCACTCAACATCTAGTGATAGTCACGTCCCTTTAAGTGTTCTTCTTCAACAGATTATCAAAGCACTTGAAATGTCCCTTCACCTTCCTTGTTTTCAGCTAGCACTGAAGTCATCAAGGAGCTCCAGCTCTTGTGACTGCACCATTCATCATAATAATGCTGTAGATTATTGTATATGATCGGAAATATCTATTATAAGACTTAATGTGCAAAAAACCAAACTTCTCGTTTAGGTTAGAGACCCTACCCCACCCCACCTGAACACATGATGCCCCTCTGTGAAACCGACTGCTACTATCACAAAGCTCCATCAGTGATGATTTCATTCAGTAGAATGTCTTAATGGACTTCACAGACCTGAAGCTCCCCCTCTAACCCCTCTCTAACCCCTGGAGACTTGAAAATTCTTCACAAACTTCAAAAAGATTCTTGGCAGGCATTTCCAAAAGCTGCAGTACATCTTTCACAGTCCTGCATAAACACCGACACATCACACCCATCATGCTTTCTTGGTAGTGCCTGCTTTTTTCTGAACCTTTCGTTTTCCTGTCACTCAGTCCAGAGAAACATGTCAAACTGCTCCCATCCATTCGTTTGTCACAGAACCTCAGAAGCCTTGACACAAAAAGCCATGACCTGTTTTTAGTAATGCATGGTGTATGATTGTGTTTCTTTTTTTTTCATTTTAAGTGAAAAATGTGTGATCTTTTCAAAAGCAAACAAATTCAAGTGGGTAATAGATGAAGGTTTTAAAAAGGAGTTGTTCCACCTTAGAATTTAAAAGTATGTAAGTTGCATTATTCCATCATGGAGAAAATTTAGAAGCATCCAAATTTATTATCTTTATCCTCCTCTTTATTCAAGGTTTATCCATTTATTTTCTATCTTTTTGTTTCCATGTCGTCGCATTCAGTCAGAGCTGCATTCGCAGCTGTAAAAGTCATGCATCCAGGAGGTAGAGGAGCAGCACCCTCTAAAAACTGAGTAAAAACTTAATTAACTTTCCCCATTTCACAGGGATTTATAAGAGTGTTACACCTGCATTCGTGGAAGAAACGAAGTTTTAATTAAATTTTCTCCTGTTTATTAGTCTAATATGCTTTCTGTGCAGTGTGATGTGTCTTGTGGCAGATTGGAGATTTACTCTTACAATCAATGCAGTTTTGGAAAGTTTAGAGTTTTTAGGGGATTTGAAGTAAGCAAAAGATGTTTGGTAACTGATCCGTCAGACAGACCTCAGACTACCATTACTGGTAGTGGTGGTAGTAGTACAATTGTATTATTTCTAATACTGAACTGTATGGTGCAGGATGTTTGGTTCTGCAGGCGGCAAATCCAAACAATTGAAACAGACTATTTCTAAAGACAAGCACATCTCTGTAAACCTTTGGTCGATCGGCCTCCCTGCAAATTGGGACTGTTCCAAAGCGATAAAACTAATGCAGTAGAAGTGTTTATTGCCATGCATATGCCCCGCTATACCTCATCGTAGCAGATATATGATTTAAGTCCAGATGCAAAGAGCTCAGGCTCCACAACGCTCTGACTTCACATTTTGGTCTGTCTGTTGTGGCTGCCTGTTCAGATTCCTACGATGCAGCAAAACTGACATTTACGTGATTTGGCATTGTTGTTTATTTTTCTACTCAACAATACACCAGTAGCCTACCTGAGTGCCTTGATTGCTACGGTAAGAATTGTGGCTAATAAACTACTGATGAATGATTTCATTGTTACCTGAGGAACAAGAGTCTTGGCGCGGGGACAAGACTTAACAGCACCTTTGTACACAGAGCCCTGGTCCCTCTACGACTATCATGGTAAATAAATTATATGAATTAATGTAATTATTTTTCATTGGCAGCAATAAGTACATTTTTTTAACAAGCTAGCTCAGTACACCCACAACTGCACCTTTGTATGCAGAAAGGAACAGACATATGGCTGTAAGCTGGCCACGCCTGTTTGTTTACTTACACTAAATGGATGCAACAGCACAGGCTTGTGAAGAGGAGGCAGATGAACGCACTTTTAATGAAAACATTGGAGCTAATGAGAGGAGTCGCAATCAGTGGGTGGTGTATAGGCCACTGTGCCAAATGATTTTTATTAGGGCTGTTGCTGTTTTTAGCCTAACATCGCCAGGCCAAGTGACAAATGTGGTTGTCATTGAGCCGACTCTGGTAGCAATGGTGAACATTTGTCTGAACGGGAGAGGGGAGACTCATATCTGCCACACTCATTTAGACTGTCAGAACATTACGTTACATCTGCTGTCGGAACAATGAACGTAAACGTTACCATCTACTGTCGTAAGTATGAATGTTAACATTATGTTGCATCTGGCTCACCAAATGCCCGCTCTGTCGACCTACCTCGTCTGCCTTTCTTTTCCTTTGAAAATACTTCAGTAAGCTCATCTTTGCTTATTCTCTTTCGTAACCGATTAAGGAAGGCACTGCACTGTGCGGGGGCGGGGAAGGCTTCACCAAAGCGGGACGTCATTAAAACGTGACATTTCATTTGATTTCTTTTTTCTACTCATGCTGGTTAAAACACTGGTTTTAATTGTTCACAAAAAAGTTATTTTTGTCTTTTTTCCCTGCTGTATGGAGAATGTTCGGAATAGTGACACCAACACTGAGGTTTTGCATCAAACCATTGATTTGTTTGCAGTTATACTCTTAGTAACAACAGCATGAAGTTAATAGTAGCAGATTAGTTTCTATAGTAACTCTGACCCTTTCTCTGCACTTTAAAAGAAGATGAATTTGCAGGTGAGCGGGAACATAACAGCGGTTACATTGAGCCTCCTAACAGAACTAAAGTTTTCGCATTATGTTTTCAATTTGTGTTTCAAAGCCAGATAAATTAGCCTTTCAGGAGCACATTCAAAACTGTCTTCACCACTTATCATTAACCTGCTGTACTTTGAGAGACTGCACAAAGCACTAAGCAGCCGTTTCCATGTGCTGTGTGTGGGTGTCAGGCCTTAATCAAATTGACATAGACGCGTCAGCGGCTAAGCTCCTTCTCCTCACATCTCTCAGTCATTCACCAACACAGCTTTGTCAGGATTATGATTGTTGCCATCATTCCCCCAACCCACCACCACTTCAGTTTTCATCCAACAGTTCTAGAAGTGGAGAGGAGTGAATCTGGAAGAGCACATACCAACAGTTTTAACAGCTTTTTTCCCACCAGCTTGCAGCATAAAAAATTTTAACACTAGTCGCACTGTGGCTATTTTCTACAGCCTCTATTGATCAGAAATGTGCCATCTCACCTCATCATCTCCAAATAAACAACTCCCTGATACATTTCCAATCGCTGCTCCTCTTCTGTCATTAATAATATCTGGATATTAAACTGGGGCCAAGCAGCAAGAGAACCATCTCTGACCAATTTTGAGCACCTTTATTCTGACAGCACCAAATGACTCAACTTGGAAATATGATACACAAAAGGATAAAAAGACTGCAAAGGGCAGCAGAAGGGAAAAAAAAAAAAAAGTACAACATTAAATCTGGCGGTGACTACATCTAAAAGCAGTGACGGTAAATGGTGCAATGAGTGGAGATTATGAAACACAAGGCAAAGATCTAAAGCTGTGCTCGCTGCCCACAGGAGCTGCAGCTGAGGAGCGCAGCAGCTGTGCTCCGGCATCCTGCCTGCTACATTAGAACGTACTGTGTGTTCAAAGTGGAAATTTTGCCTTAGTGATGATACAAGAGAAAAGCTTTCGGACTATCCGAGGAGAAAATGTCTCATCCTCTAATGTGTTATGATACTCTAAGCAGATGTCAGGAGAAAATGTGACATCTCGTATGTGTGTAAGCAAACACCCATTCGCTTCAGCAAGAAATCTTTATCATGCTGCACGATATACTACTAGACTGGTGGTCATTACCCTAATGGGAAAGTTGAAACAGTGCAGTGCAGACTAACAGTGACAAAGTTGGCCCTGGAAGGCTTTAATTTATTGCCCTCTCTTTCACAAACCCTACCCACTGCACTTTCCAAGTAATTTGAACCAGGTCTGACCTGAATATGCTTCAGCTCCTACCAATTAACTTCCTGCAGGGTCTTTCTGTCACAAGGTCAAATCCCCTGGTACATTATAATTAAAAGCAATACAACTGAGGCCAAGCTATAATTTGAAAAAAGACAATGTAATATCTTTTAAATGAAGAGAGGACAGACAAATTATAACAGACTCTCTTTATCAAAACAATTGTCACATGAGCAAAATAAAGAGACTGAGTGAACAGATACATTTTTTTTAATTGCTGATTATTATTTATCTCACCTGTACCTGTGCTACAAATAGCAGGCTAGTGGAAAATATCGAGCTGGAGTCGTGCCAGTGCAGTTACCCCTGATAAGAGGTTTGTCCTCCCCAGTGGGAGTGCACATGCATTCAGTAAAAGCAGACTTGTGTTGCTCTGCTTGTTGCTCTGCTTCAAAAAAGGTAACATATTGGTAACGTATTGGTTACACATATAGTGGACAGTGAAATGTGTTCTCTGCATTTAACCCATCCCTAAGGAACAGTGGGAAGCCACAGTGCCGCGCCCGGGGACCAGCTCCAGATCTTAGCCAGTCTTTGGTCAAGGGTACAGACTGGAGAAAGACCTAAGCACCCAGAGGAAACCAACAGGAACACAGCAAGAACATGCAAACTCCACGTAGAAAGGTCCTGCCCCAGCCAGGGATTACATCTAGAACCTTCTTGCTATGAGGCGTCAATACTAACCACTATGTGACCGTGCCACCAGCCAATTTCACCCAAGTAAATAAAAACTTGCAAGTGGTTCATTTAATTCATTGTTCTTGGTAGAGCTGTTTTATCAACAACACTGCAAAGTAACATATGGCTCATCTATCAAAATAAATGATTTTATTCTTCTAAGGGGACAGATTTCTTTTCTCTGCTCATCTCAATATATGAGCAGTTTTCTTCTTATTCTGCTTCTTTTTCTTCTTTGGTGCTTACTGCTGCATTACCGCCACAGAGGAGCAGTCATTACGCCTATGTGATGATGTTCAGAAGGTTTGCTTCATTTGAAAAAGTGCAGTGTGAAAGCGAACCAAATCAAATCAAAGTGCCACATTGTTGCAATTTCACTCCCCAGTCGAACCGAGTCCCTCGGACTATCATGGGTAAAAACAACCTAAAATGTGCTGAAATAACTCACAGGGTCAGCGATGCCAGGGATAAATCCAGACTGTGCTGTGGTGACTGCTGGCTGCTTGCTCTGTCTTCCTTCAAACTAAAATAAAACTCCTGAACAAATGGAACACTGAGGCATGAAGTGAAGTGCCTTTTTGTCTCCTCCACTTTCAGCACTTTGCATCAGGTACAGCTAATGGCTTTTGAGATGCTTTAGACATGATGTTAGCTGAATGCTTTTACCCCAAGTAAAAGCAAGGTGTTGTCTCTCACTTCTATATCAGAGACCTGTACGTTTCTAAAGAGCAGACTGGATGAAAATGTCACCCAGTCAGCAAAGGTGCAATTACATAGGTAAAACAGAAATCTTAGGGACATAAAATAGGAGTAGAGGAAATAATTTAGATGCATTACAATGAATCTTAAATCGTTTTTAAGGTTCAATCTTAGCCCTTTGAATCAGCTTTGAAGTCTCACCTCTGACAGCAAAGTGCTGCTGATGTTAAAAACACTTTGTGAAAGCAACATTATCTAATAATTGATGTTTTTGCAACTTTGTGTACTTGCAGTTCTGAACTGCAATTCACTTTTTACACCACTATCGTGAATACAAAGTGCACCTTCGCCTCCCCAACCTGTTCTTGACTGTCTGTCCACGTCCACACAGAGGCTGGTCATTTCCTCTTTTCAGGTTCCTCGAACTGCCGTAAAGCCTGATGCATTTTTCATAGAAATTCAGACCTGCTCAACCCACGTTACCTAGTGCGAGAACAAGCGTCAGGGGCAGGTGTGCGTATGAAAGAGGGGACATGTTCCCTATTACAAGTGAGCGTACCATCAAAATGATTTTGAAGCTGTTATTTTGAGTTAAAACAGTTACATAATGCTGCTTTCAACAGGCCATTGAAAACAATAAATGGTGAAAGCATTGGCAAGTGTATTAACAGATCACCATTGAAATGTATCTTTTTTTCTGCTGGCTTTTATTTCTGTGAAAAGTCTTACAGCACCGCTGCAACAGAGACTACTCACTATTGTTGGTATCGTTTGCTTTCTTGAATAAGTTGTTCTAAGGTTAAAATATTAAAAGTTTCAGCACAGGTCACCTTGGAAACACACAGGTCAAAAAGTTCTCTTTGAAAATTGCAAATGCATTAGCTGTCTGAAAGTCACCAGAAGCAAAGTAACTGAAGTTTGAATAGTGACTGAAACGCATTCATAATTGAATGTCATTTACTGCAGCAGGTAAATTGTGGATATGCACTGCTTTTACCGGTCCATTTAACAAGACCAGGAACAACGGCAACTACAATTCAGAGGTAGTTACAGAATTACAAAACTGGCCACTTTGAATGGCTCTTTTCCGAAGGAAAAAAAGCCATTTTAGGTTCAATCAGACATTTCAAAAGCAGATTTGGGCTGATGCTGGACTGAATTATCACAACACACTCCATATACTGCATATTCACCTCCATGTCCAGTAAATTTCTACTACATGAGTCACTAGTGTTTCATGGAGCATCACTTGTAGCATTAAACATGGCCAGCATTAGCCATTAGCCGACTGAAGTGTTTTGTTTTTCTGCGCAGGCTTATATTATTAAGGGACAGTTGGAAATGTTTGAAATCCTTCAAGTAAACTTGAGCTTGTATGTAAAATTCAGGTTGAAGTGAAACTGAAACATAAAATCTACCATACAGTGAGGCAGCGAGCGACTGAGAGTCAGACTCTACTTCCCGTCTGGTCCAAGTTTTGTTTTGGTGCGAGCACAAGTCTGGAATCTTTCATGTATTCTCTCTGCATGCTCGGAGGCCAATGCAAGTGAGATTGCCAGTCTGCACCCTAATTAACTAATGAGGCCAAAAGGGATAAACTGCTGCCCCCATCCTCTTTCTTTGTTTGACCCTGAGGTGGCCCTGCATCTCACCAAGCTGATAATCACTGCAGAGCACAGAACACTCCCCGGCATACTAATGGGAAAGAAACTAATACACCACGCACAGCAGCAGTCAGCTTCGATCATCTAAACTATGTTAAGGTCTTGTTCCTCTTACAGAGATCTTTTCACAAGGGGATTTCTGCACTTCACA
>JAQFJA010000006.1:25259345-25277480 GCA_029874485.1 Naso brachycentron
TTAGTTAGATGAAAGTGTGACACTGAGTAGGGTACAAAACACTGCACAACATTACTATGTGCGCAATGTTGACACAGTATCGATATTTCAATTTTAAATGTCAGATATGGTCAAAGCAGGTATATTTGACACTCCTGATTGCAAAAGTGACTTTCTGAGATTGTTCACTTTACGACACCAGTGTGTCCAAAATACCACTGCTGGTCTACATATGAATTACTGTACAAGGACCAAATTCTACTTTATTTTTAATGTACCTTAATTTTGTCTGTGTATTAAATATGCTGTATCAATATATTTCCTCATCTTTGTAAATAATAATTTTTTGCATTTCAGTCGATTCAAGTGTTTTGTCAGTGTGGAGAAATTTTTCTTGTTTTTGTTATGGGACTGTTAATGCAGCTGACACACACCCAAAGCCTTGATTCACTAAAACCTTTTCCGAAGTTGAATGCTGTGTATTTGTTTGTATTTGCTGGGACAGGATTAAACAAATTGGGGTTAGTTCTTTTCCAACACAAAAATCTTACTGCACTACTTTAAAAGACAGAAAAGAATGAGACATTATTTATTGACAGGAAATAAAGCAAAACTGGTCAAACACATATGAAGATGATCATCTGGTTTCAGAATCTCATAACAATGAAACCAGTGATTGAGTTCATACATCCATGTCCTTTGGCTGCTGCATGTTTAGTGGCAGTCACACAAATAAAACTGAGCACAGTTCTGGCCTTTAGGAATCTGTTTCAGACCGAAGCGTCACACTGAATCTGTCAGCTGAAAATCCACACAGTGAGAAAATGGAACAACAGGAGTCAGTTGGTGCACAGCGGTCAGTTAGCAGAAACTGACCTACATGAATATGAGGGGAAAAAAACAACCCTTACGGTAGATTTTAATCAGCGTCACAATTGGGAACTTTCAAATTAGCCTGGGAACATTTAACTAGAGCAGTATTACATGTGAATAGAATAGCAATGAATTATGTTTTTCAAAAAAGATTTATGGCGGTATTCTTATGGCATTATATTTCTTGCTTTACAATATCTAAAGAATGCGCTACTTTTGTACTTATTGCCCTATTTATTTCACTTCATACTCTGACAAACAGAAATGATTCACGCGCAATGACTCAAACTTTGTTTGAATCATTTAATTATGTGCCAGAATCGCCTCCATGTTTCATCCATACACAGCAAATGTGCAGGCAAACAGATCTAAACTTTGCTCTTTGTTTACACTTGCGCACACAGACACACACACACACACACACACACACACACACACACACACACACATACACACGCAGTCATAGATGGTGCTTAGTGCAGTGACCTTGGAAACAAGCAGGCGATCCATTTGAAAAAGTGGGAAAGTGCTTCATCACTGGTTGTGCTCTGGACGTGACAAACTCGCTGTCTGCCAGCAAATGGGGGAGGGCGATTGATTTTTTAAGAGAGTAAACAAAATCTGACAATTGAATTTTTGTACTCAGATGCAACTCGTGACACGTCAATACATGGAGCTGAGCCAAACATGGCGATAAGTAAAAAAGAAATCTGGAATAAACACTCAGATCAACAGATCTGCTGTTTCTTTCTCAAGCACTATCAGATTTTACTTACCTAAAAATTACACATAAACATCACCTTGTTAAAGCAAGAACATGGTTTGTTATGCTGCCCAGCAGCAGCCCCACAGCTTCACAGTTTGCCCTTGAATCATGCGATTTGTATGATGCTCAGCTCTGATCAGTGTGGAAGCCCAGAGCGAGTAAAAGAGCCCATAGCTATCAGCCTCATGCTATCATCCCACATTCTGACAATGTGTTAGTTTGCTTTGCTAATCTGCCGATTGAACCCTGAGCATAAACAACAGAATCAACAGCTCACAGACAAACTGTAAGAAAAAGTAGAGGCACACAGTGTTAACAAGCTTTAAAGCAACAATATGTAACTTTACCACAACCTGTGACTTTGAAAACAAAACTTAACGATGCACATTAACATGATGCACAAAACAGCAGCTTTTGTAAAAAAGGGTCATATTTTGAAGAAAAAAGAAAACGTCCTCTGGTTTACCCTCTGACGTTCTATGACTGCTCGGCCTCAACTCTGTGATTTACGGAGGTTCCTGAAAGCAACATGTAGGCTGCCTGCAGACTGAAGCTGCAGCTGCAGCACAAGGCAGCCGCTGGGGACAGCTTTGCTAAATAAGAGGCTGCAGACAGAGAGCAGTTGTAAGGCATCAGAGGGAAAACCAGAAGACATTTTCTTTGTAAAATAATGATTCCGTTTTACTTAAGTTGCTGTTCTTTGTGACGTATTATTGTGCGTAAAGTTTTGTTTTTCAAAGCGACAGGTCGCAGTCAAACGTACATATTATTGCTTTAACAAGCTTTTAACTGGCGTTTAAATGTAAATTTGTCACATTTACAACTTAAAATGTCAAAGATTGACTCTTTGTTCTATATGTTATCTGCGTTGCTTTCTTAAATTATCCAAAATGTTTCCAACGATGTTCAAACTAACAGATATCTGTCATTTTATTTAAATAACTGCGTGTTTCATTTTGTCTCCAGTCGCGAATCGTGAATCGAACTTTAACACACGACCTTGTCTGTAATAAATATCTGACTGAGAGGTTTTCATCTGAGATGGAGGTTTAACAATGAAATAAAAAATCCCATGATCCCATACTGCTTCTCGACATCATTAAACTAAAACTTTTGATTTTGCTGTTTTAACAGATTGACCTCTAGTGGTCAGTGCATTCAAAGCTGGAGTTAAAGCCTCTTTTTTGACATTTTTAAAACCTGGTTATAGTTTTATTCATGTCAGGTTATGATGTGGTCTGACATTCATCTCAATGGTCTCATGTTGAGGCATGTGGATTGGTTAAGCCCAGTAATTTTGGTCTACTTTAAGCCTTAATGTGATGCACAGGCAGGAGAGTCACCAAAGCCAAAAATGACATAATGTCACTTCTGGTAAACTGAACTGCAGCCTTGTGTTTAAATTTAAAGTTTGAGTTGTATTTTTAAGCTTATTAAGTTGCTCTGACGAAGTAAAACCAAGGTTGCTGCTTATTTCCGTCTGACAGCATGATCGAGAACAAATCCCAAAACAAGAAATCACTTACGCTGTCGCAAAAAATCAGCAGAGCAGTTTTAATCATTTAATAGAACTGAGCTTAGTAAGAATAGGAAGCTGCTTACCAATTCCATTTCATTTTTAGCCTGGCAATTTTATTCTGCCACAACAGCTCCGTATTTAGTCGCAATACTGAGATGTACGCTGCAGTACTTGCTTTTCTAAAGAAATAAAACACATCCAATGATTGCTACAATTATTTGATTAATGGCAAAAAATTTAAAATAAAATTCTAAAACATTCATTGCAAAGTCAGACACTACAGCACTAAAACCAGTGCATGGGAGCACAATGCTTGACATCATTAGGACATAAAACAATAGTTTAAAAGATGATGATTACATGTAAAAATATATACAAAATATCATTTATTACCCACAATGCACAGTGCAGCACTCCAGCAGCACAGACAAATATCAAAGTCTTGCTCAGCAGCACTTGAGTCAGGCAGAGGGAGCAGACAGACTCAACTGTTTCTCCAGTGGGCTGATGGAAATCTTTGACCTTCTGGCCACAATTTCATTTGTCCTTCTTTTAGATTTATTTCCTCACACTGTGTACATTTTCATCACATAACTGCCCGTAACTGCTTCAGTGCTTCTTCATATTTACCCTCATGTTACACAGCATCTGGAGAAGCAGGCCTCTCGCTGAGCTGGCTGTGATGACTGTCCCCTTCCACATTTTCGAGTGATTATGGGCAGCACACTAGATGCGTCTCCTTCAATTATCTCAACTGCTTAACAGCAGACTGCACTCACTGCACTGTGCCGTCACCCACAAAAGTCAAACTCCCGGACTGAGAGCTCACTAGATTGTTTTCTTCTCATGCTGGCACACAGTCAGCAAGTGACCTGGCACTGAGCCGAACATGCAGCACGGAGCCACGGCTGAAAATAATCCCTTTCTTAAAGTGGGTAAAGGGTGAGCGGACAGCCAGGCCCGCCGAGGTCCACTGACGCTCTGAATGAAGCGCCATTAATCCAGATGTTGAATTAATCACAATTCTACTCCATTCTGTATGCAGCTGATAGTTCTTTTAAGTCATAATACCCTGAATTATTCACATTTCCCTTCTGAAGAGTAATTTCTCTCTGAATTATTGAATTCTACGATTCTACCACGGTCTGCCTGATTGGACTGTTAATACAGAAACTGTGCTTTCAACATTCCACATATTAGTGTTTCTTTTTTTTAAATAATTGAGGAACCATATTCAACAAATTCCATTTTAATGCTGCCATTCCAAATCACAGGATGAATCGTCATTCCTAGGATTAAGGAAATATTTCACTTAAGTGTCGTTTCTCAAATACGCTCACCAAGTGTGGCTCGTTACCGCAGCCGTCACCTACGGACCGTTTCCTTGAGCGTGAATTATGTGCCATTTAAACTTTCTCACTCTTCAGTGGTCAAATCAAAATGACTCATTATTTCCAAGAAAACACGTCAACACACCAACAGTCTAATTGTAGGTGAGTTCCCTGCTTGCTGCTATATTATGCCCAGGTGTTCAGAGGTTTTCTGTACCGCCACTACTGCAAAAACATTTGTCCACAAGCAAAACACATATTGATGCTCCTCAGAGGCGAAACCGTTCTCCTTTTTGTGTACTTTCAGAGCTTTTCACTAGTCCTGCCCTCAGGCTAACATTTTCAGCTTTGCACACATAATATAAAAAAAGAAGCATATTTCTATAAAATTTACTAAACAAATTGAAGCTCCAAGACGATGAACCTTGTTCACTTTAATCACCGTCATCGTTCTTCAGGCAACATGTGCCATTAAGATACACTTTTGCTCGTGGCACAGTTCAAACAGCAGAATCTTTAGCATGCTTGCTCCATTAGATTCTGTCATATTATTTGGTATAATTAGCATTAACTTCTTTAAGGGCAGCAATTTGTTTTTTTTAAAAAGTGCTCTGACATTATTGTGGCATTATAAATCCACAGCAAAGCAAATATTGCCAGAACTGAACCGACCTCAGCAAATTACTGTTCATGGTCTGTGAGCCAAAAACCTAATTCTCTTCCTGACATTTCATGCCAAATAACCTTAATTAGCACTCATATAATTTGTTTACAAATCTCTGCTGTTTTTCTCATTATACTTCATTTTTCAAGAGCCACACCCCCCACAGAGACCTTGATGGTATCCTGCAGTGGCGGCTGCTCTGCCTCTGGACATGCACGTCTTATCGTGATGGACAGGATGGGTGCATGGGAACTGGGGACTGTATTTGATTTTCTCAAAATGTGAATTATTACAGTATCTGAACAAGTTTTGATTCTATTAAACTTTCTTTTACAACTACATGGGCTCCAATAATCCAAAGAAAAGGTCTAAGAGCTTTGGCCATGGCATTTGATTGACAGGTGATCTTTGGGAAATGCATAAAACAGAAAAACAAAAACAAAAAAATACCCCCGATGATGGACACAGCATTGATGAAACAAGGATTGCAGTTAACATGTGTGCAGAGAGCCTCCCTCCAGGAAACACTGGCTCAGAAAATAAACCTAAGATTGAGGCAGCTCCCCTGTATCGATTTGGCCTTTCTGAATGCAGTTGTCGAGCTGTTGATTATTTTCATGAATTTTTAACATGGAATATGTGCGTCTGTATTGGCTGTGCATCAGCGAGGGGAGAGAGACATGACACTCTGTCAGAAATGTTGAGCAGGAAGGGACCGAGGCTAAAAAAGCCCTGCAGTTGTTTCACAGAGTGCTCTGCTCCCAGAAGCTCTCTAACATTGCTCTCATGAATATGAATGATGCTTAACCCCTGGGAGGAAAGCTGCCATGTCAGATACAACTGCAGCATTGGCAAATTTCTCCAGACAGATCCAAGAACCAGCCTTGACAACAGGGCGGCCGGTACAGGTGATTCCGTCTGTCTGCACTTAAACAGTTAGCCATTTTTTCCCCCATCTATACTCTGTGTTTGAGAGATTGACAATACACTGAGGGACTGTGGCAAATTGAGTCTTGGTGAGAAAGCTACTGTGATGCAGCACAGATGGAATATTCTAAAAGTATGGCAGACAACGTAGCACAGACTATAAAACCACTCTGGTGATGAAATGTACGTGAATAACATGCATCACTGTCAAGGTTCAAGCTCAGGCACATCTGCTTCTATTGCTCATGGGGTTTTCTTGTAATTCTTTGACAAAAAAAAGTCAGAAAAGGACATTTTCTCTCCATCAAATATCCTTCAAATATAATGCCCGGGTAATAGAGTTGACCTTTGAGAAGTTGACAATCAGTTTATGAGAAATTATTCTTCACTGCTCTGCAAAACAGTGTTGAGTAATGATGTGAGAAGGAGGATGGAGGGAAAACAAGAAAGCTAAACATAGGCACAAGTTCAACTATGTGTTCCTGTAAAGCTGCAAACTTCTTTTATGCTTCAGCCTGCCTGAGACAAGCCATAACTTAAACAAGGTCTGCAGGACAGAGGGAAAAAATTATGCGAGTCAGCAGGCTCAGTCACAGATTCATAAGCACAGCAGTGATTCACAGACAGATACACCTGCCACAATGCTGCTGCCCAAAGCTATCTGGGGCAGTTTGCAGCAACAATCCTAAAGCAGCATGTTAACACAGCTGACGCTTGATGCCGACTGGCAAAGATGGAGCGTCTCTCAGACAGGATGGAGCCACCAGAGGAACAAAGTGTGGACAGATTCTCAGGCCTTGGAGGCAAAAATGAGAGGCTCATTTTGCTGGCAGGTTTCGCACAGTCGACGCTCCACTCTGCTGGGGTAATTACAGATAAATATGTTGACTGATCGCACAAAAAATATGAATATTTCATAATCACAAATGTTTGGAGAAATGCCCATTGAGAAAACGTAGCACAATTACTGAGGTTTGTTTTTCACTTGATGATTCTATAAATACATAACCGCAGATCTCACCAGAGGGAGAATTGTACACATTATTCATGTAACTTACCATATAATACCACAACATGAGGTGTAGTTTGTCAAAGACCCTGTGAGAAGGAGGTCTGAGTGTAAATTGCTTCTGCATACTGAAGAGTTTCTGGCAAAAACAGGCCTCTAGGTAGGAACCTTCTTGTGGACACTGACTGATGTTCACAGTAGGCAATAGGGCTGAATGTGCGCCATGCCCACCCCCCCGCCCCAGCTGACAATATTATTGTGTGTGAATACAAGGAGCAGTACAACCAGAGTAAAACAGGACGGGGAAGGGTGACAAGCACAGACACAACGTGGTAAAGTTTTCCAACATTTCCACAACTGTTACGATGCAGAAATGAGGAGTACATCAGCCATAGTTAATGACAGAACCCCTCCCCCTTCCTCCTTACGATATTAGCTAAGCTAACGCTTAGTGTTTATACACTGAGCTGTGTGTCACATTAACAGACCTCCGTTTATTTTATGAACACAAACACAGCGCTGCAAACAAAGCTTTCTAACATGTCTAGGACTTCCACAACAGATATAGTTTGGCAAACATGATTATAGCGGCCGTAGTTAATTCAAGAAAGTGGTGAGTCCCCCCTTCATCTGAACAGGCTCCCCCGCAATGGAGCTGATGCATGCCAACTGAAGGCTTGTCTGCATTATTCAAAAAAAAAAAAAAAAAAAAAAAAATTAATAAAGCAAATTCATTGGAAAAAACTAGAAAATGCCCCCTAAGTGCACAATAAGTCATCATAAAAGAAAAAACATTTCCAGTCAGAGCAGATTTTCATGTAAAAATACTCAAACGATTTTTTCAACAAATATGTTGCATGCAGAATGAAATACATGAACAATTAACACAGACACAAGGTTTTAAGCTGAGAAAATGTATTTTTCATTTCATGGGGATGATAAAGAGCACAAGTGGGGAGCAGTTATGAATGGGCTGCTAAAATTTGAAATCCAGACCTATTTCTTTGTAAGTATGTAAGTAAGAACTCACAGCAACAGATAATATGAGAAAGAAAACGCTTTTGACCAACTGTAAAACAAGGGTTTGACGGACTAATATGAAGACATGTGAAACTTACTGTATTAACATTATTGCATTGATGAAGGTAAAATGACGAGAAAAAAATCACCTCAGGAGCACAACTGGATGCACAGAGATGATGAAAACAGCTGCAGTGGGACAAGAGCTTTTCCACAACCTGTGAAGTGTGTTTATTCTCGGCTTCCAATTTTGAATATGAACATGAATTTCATACCAGCTTGAGAAAAACATTCTGCCCGAGAACACACTGTGCTATTCGAGGACCATACCAGGGGTTTTCACTTGTTTTAGCCCATTAGCTACAAACAACATATGCTTCATTATTGCCAAGTTTTCTTCCCTCAAAGCAGCAGTTATTTCAGGACATAATAAAAATCACTGTAGTTTTAAATGGTTTCAAATTAGCTTGACATGAAAATCTTTGCAATTAACCATTTTTTAATTTCCTTTGTCTTTTACCTCCCTGCAGCATGGGACTGTAGGGACACTTTTTAAACCTCTTCTTGATGCATTTAAGGACGTATTACAATGGACAGACGCTACCAAAAACCTTGCATTGCAAACGTTGCATTGCATTTTACAGCAGCCAACACACAAAAGTCAGATTTTTAGTGTCTCAGTGCCCTTGAATGCAACAGCAAGGGCGGGTTTCATACCCTAACTGCTTGCAGACATAAGTTTGATATGAAATAATAGCAACTCATTGTTCTTTTGATAGATTACCCATTTTAATTCATATTTACTTCTCCATGATATCGTTTTTGTTGCCCACTGATAACCATTGATGAAAGGACATCCATCTACAATATGCATTGCTTGCTTTGAAATGTTTTTACCTGCATGTAAATCATAGGCCCACAATGCACCTATAATCATTTCCACATCCTTACGTTCTTGCCTTTCCATAGTGGGTGATAGTAAATCACCTTAACACTGGTAACCACCCACCACAAAACTGAAACAGTCATTAGGCGTAATTGTTCTTTTTGACACTTTTGTACATGTTTCGGTTTAAGACTGTCCACCTTCCTCAACCTGTATTTTAAGTGTTTACCAAAAAAGAGAAAAAATATGCATTATAAAAAATAAATAAATACAATTATCATGACGGTAAAATTAAGGTCAAGTTATTTACAGAGCACATTTAAAAACAACTGAAGTTGACCTAAGTGATTCACAATTCCAATTTCAGGATAATGATTATTTGCAATTTAAAAAAAATATATTATTTTTTTTAAACAACTGAGACTTGAGACAAACTATAAACGAAAAAGGACTAATTTCTGTAATTTTCTTATCTTTCCTTTATCAAGTTAAAATTCTGTTTTTATTTTAATACCCTTTTATTTTATTACCAGAAAGCACATTTAAGCAGCGCGTTCCCTCAGAGTTGCCATATGGCAGAAATTGTTTGTTTTGACATGTGAGAGAAAGTGAAGCTTAAGGTTTCAGCTGCTCAGGGCGCTAACGTTACGTCTCCGTGTCCCTCTATTACTTTCTTATTAAACCAGCTCAGTTAGGAGACACAAAGCGCTTGGTTCCATTCATGGCAGCGCTGTTTTTTTGTCCTTCGAACCGCTGTTAGCATGTTTGTTCAAAGCTTACTCACTATGACTGATTGTTTAGCTGCCGAGGGTGAACAAGGCTAAATTATGATGACCAATACTGTGAAGAGGAAGACGCTTTTAAAGCTGGAACGGGAATGTGTGTCCAATTAATTAGAAGACGCAGAGTTCACAAGTTGTGAAGTGTTTCTGGCGTTTTCAGAAATGGCATAGCCTGTTCACGACCACAAGGAGCTATGACAAGTGTAGACAGTTAGTCTGGAAACAAATCGGCACTTTTGTCGTCTCATCTCTTTGTTCTCCTCGTTTAGTCACACAGTCATAAAGAGAAAGCCAAGAAAAGAAAAAGCAATCTTTCACAAACATATTACTGTTGCCTAGCAACGCTGTTCTCCTGCACCCGCATGAGCGACAGTAGTGGTGACTATATCGGTGAGTTAACAGCTTAATGAGCAACCACTAATTACAAATTACAGCCTAATTACTCACTGCTACTGTCAAGTTAGGTCATAGTTTATAGCGCCCTCTAGTGTTTAAAACATGTATTGCAATTCATCTCAACTGATCTGAGCATGAAATATTTGTGTAGATTTTCAATCAGCTTTCAATGCATCATCACATCCCCAGTAAAATCTGATATCATGACAGCTCGCGTGTGTTCAAGTGCTTCATTTTAGCAGCAGTGTATCAGCATACGACTGAACAGCTTTGTTGTGACATGCTACTTTTAGCAGGTTGCTAATCCTGCCACAACATGTGCCCCCCCTCCCCACTAACACTGGCAGGAAAAGCTTAGGATAAGTTATGTCTCCATAGGCAGGAGGCAGGTAGAATTTGCCGAGGAGCGGAGGGATATGAAGCAGAGGGCTGTTTGTGCGAGTGAGGGATAAGCAGGGCTGGATATGTGACAAGAAATGGGATCAATGGGAGGAAAGAAAGAGATAGGGAGGAAGAAAATCCCAAACCTAAGAGGAGACAGATGCTTCACAGCCAGCAGTGCTCCACCTCCAACACAAACATGGATGAGGCATGTTGGTAAGAGGAGAAGCAGCTGGGAAAGAGACAGCCTGTACAGTGTGAAAACTGCCCTGACAGAGTTGTTGTCCATTATCAGAACAGCTCCAACACTCCGATTTTGTCTTCATTGTGGTCGCTTATTCTCTCACAAAGCACGCTGCTCATTTAGGCCAGTATAAAAGCTGCAAGAATAACACCAATTACTTTGGAGAAAAACTTTTCTTTTTCTTTTTTTTTGGAAGCCGTAAGATGGAAGGTCAGAGGAGATAAAAGAAAAAATCTATTTAAGTTTAATGGGCATGTTTTTCTTGTTTTGTTTTTTATAAAACTAAAGGTTTGTTTACGCCCATTTGCCCTGAAACAACACGTCAGTGGTAATAATCAGACACACCGTCATTCACTGATGTGATTTAGTTCATTTTCATCTCTAGCACACAGTGTCCTCTGCCTGTTTTTAACTCAACAGCTTCCAAACCTCACCTGTGAGCTCAGAAGACAGGTTTACGATTGCGATGGAAGAACATGTAAGAGGAGTGAGAGTCTTAATTTAAAGGCTGAGTGCTTTATCCAGAGAATCCTGAATATCTGATTTTGAACTATTGAATTCATTTGTCAGTAAAAAAATAAATAAATAAAAAATTTTAGAAAGAGGAGCTTTGAGGAGAGAATGTGAGTACAAGTGAAATGTGCTATTTAAATGTGTGGAGTGAAAGGACTGAGTTGAAGAGAAGAATTACTTTTAAATTGCTTCAACTATTGAATCTTCTTGAGTAAAATCTACTTAAATCTCTAATCAGAGGTGTTTAGGTTTGGCTTTTTAACATTTCTAAGAAACTGAAGTTACTTGTTACTAACTTTAAAGGCTTAGAGTATCAGTCTGATATTATATTTATTTTAGACAAATTCCATAAAATGACCCAAACCAACAATAAAGTGATCCTACTGACAATTTTTGTTTGTGTACATGTTCTGCTGACCCGTTTCACTCCCAACTCATCATAAATGGAAGGTCAGGGAACCTTTGCATCACTTTTTAAAGCACGGGCAACCACATGACGTCTGTCCAGGACACACCAACCAATTCCAAAGTAATCCCCTTTTGAGGTATTACTGGATGTGTGTGTGTTAGGAGTGGGATTATTAGAAAATTTCATGTCAATATCATTGTGGACAGAAACAAATAAATAAATACAATTAATTAATTAATTAAAATAAATTAAAAAAAATTGCAATACATGATATTATCATGATAAAAAAAGATCTCATTTAAAATATCTAAAAAAAATGTGAAAAAATGATCTCTCTATATATAGATTTATTGAAAAAACATTAAGAAATTGAAAAAAAAAAGAACGGCAATATACTGCAGTCACTTTACCTAACAACCTTTATTTAATCACATTCATAGGGGACTCTATAAAGTCCAGTTTGCATTGTAGTGTGGACTATTCACCATTCACTTGCATTAATAGTGAGGATTACATTAGGTTATTCATAGCAGACACTTTAATTCATGATGATGATAATTATGGGATTAATTGAATTTCACCATGATTAAATGATTATGAGGGTTTTTATCATGATTAACAATAAAAACGATACTTGTCCCATCGCTAGTCAATGTTACTGTTGTTTGCAATCCATAGTTTTTCACATACAGAGACATCATCATTTGAAGCCAGGTACTGCAGATCCTCCTGGATAAAAATACTTTGGTGGCTTGGAAGGGATGCGCTTAATGTCCCAACAACAGCAGCAACAGTAGTTTGTTTGGGCTGAACACAACAAAAAGAAATGAGGCACTTAACATGAGCAACAATAGTTACCATGGCTGAGCAGACAGAGACAAGACAGAGAGAGAGAAAAGAAAAAGATTAAAACAAAACCTTTGCTCCGAAGCGCTTAGCAGCAACTAGCCATCAGGATGAGTAGAAGAGCTTGACAACAGTCGGCGCTGAATAAAGCTGCTGTTTCACTATCAGCACACAGCTTTCTCTTTTTTAATCTGCTGAAATCTCATCGCTTCAAGGAAGCACCCGTCATCACCTTCTGTTTCTGCAGCATGACCACTTCCTTTGCAATTTAACAGATAGCTCCATCTAAGAAAAAGCCAGAGTGCAAATAAGGAGATGACAAATGGCTTCAAGCTTTATGATTCCATCTCTGCAACTGAAAATCTCATTTGTATGACAACGGGATGTCCTGTTGGAGTACTTCTTTTGACCATGTTTTGTACAGCGAACAAGCACTTTCAGCACTCAATTGTGAATTGTTTTGTGGCGTGATTTTTATCAGCCTCAAGTGGCTTCTCCTCCGAGGCAACAGAAGGCACACAGCTGTGACAGACTCGCTGCTCAGCCCAGACACCACAATAAGCTGTTGGCATTGTTTAATTCGGCAAACCAGGAACATTTTGAACTTGTGTATTTCATATGTATCATATTAATGTCTCAACAGCACATATTAGAGTGATATAGTTTACATTAAATGCTTGCCTATAGGAGCTGTCACTTCATTTACGAGACAGCTACAAGGCAAGCGACAACATTGAGGCCAAAAGGTTCAAACCGGGTGATTTCAGCAACCGTTGGGAGAATTTCCTGCTGTCTTTATGGCAACAACAACAACTACAACCAAAAAAGGTATTTTAAATCAAAGAATTACCTTTTCCAGATTGTGTTTTGTGCCTAAACCTAGGCAGAAAGCAGACACATAGTTTTGGCGTAAAGACTTTAGAAACAAAGTTTTAACATATCCACCGTTTGGTAAATTGTTCAGTACCAACATTTTGTTGTTGTTGTTGTTGTTTTAGGGTGATTTCACACCTGTAGTTTGGTTCATTTGGTCTGAATCAGCAGATGGGTGCTGCTCATTTGCATTTTGTTTTCACACAGACAAAATTTCAAGCAAACCAAAATGTATCAACAAAAGCCATGTGGGAGCTGTCATTCCATTCAATACTCAGAATCACATCTCCTTCTGCTGTTCGCTAAACATTTTGAACACTTCATGATTTGCTTGTGTGTTTTCTAGTCATTGAGCATTATGGTCGTCTGCCCAAATATCAAGGAGGCAACATATTTTGTCGCTGCTCCAGGTCAACCCTCCATTCACGTTTGTCCCACAGCACACTGCTTGCTCCTTGTTTATAAAGTCGTCAGCAGCCCATAATGCACAGAGCAGCTGGCTACAGGTGCTGGTTTAGTCCAAAAATGCGCAATGCCTCTGCAGTTGGGGAGGAATTGATGTTGGATCATGTTTATTCCACAAATAAACCTTACTTGAGTTCATTTGTAATCAGACTGAGACCACCTCTTCAAACAGGTCTCGGTCCGGTTGTTTTTGTATTGGTCTATAAAAACAAAACTTATTGTTAAACATGGAACACAACTGAATTGACCATAATTTGACTAAAATTATGTTTTTGGGAAAAAGAGGTTCACTTATATGAGGAGAACATTCTGGGAGGGGTCGTTAATGCATCACTTCATAAACACTTCCACCCCCTCCAAAACAATTAAAGCACGTCGAAGCGACCTCCAGAGGTCCCAGAAAAGTTGGCAAAAAACTATGAAACTCTTCACTTACCCAAAAATACAGAGCTGAGCAGTTTAAGAACGTCTATGTGTCAGGTGATATGCTGTTTTGCAAATTCTGTCAACATACCGTCGACTGGAAACGTGCAGATACGTGCAAAGATTACTTGCGGTCTTAGTTCTATGTAAAAAACGGGGAGAAGCACCATGCTTCAGAATTCCAGTAAATTAAAATGGAAAAAATGGCATTTGGGAAAATATAAAATGGATTTCAAAAGGTCCTATTTTGGTCTACACCAAAATTCAATTACTGTGTTCACACCTGCACAAACAAACACACCGAGGAGAAAAACGAACCAAGGACTGATTCAACCAAACTAAACAAGGCAGGTGTGAAAACACCTTTCATGTCAATACTGTCAGGAGATCTGACACGCCGGCAATGATGTGAAATTAAGCAAAACATGTCTTCAATAAACTAACAGAGGTCATTTATTTGACAGACTGTAATCTGCACGCAGATAAAATGGACGCCTGTCATGGAAATGAAGCAAACAGAGCTTCTGATGTACTGGTCACAGATGATGACTTATTGATAAAGTCATTATGTTGTCTTTCATTAGTCAGGCTCTGCATGTTTATGACAAATGACATGATGCCAAATTGGACAGTCTGCTTTGGCTAAATGATGAATGGCAGGAGTCATCTTCTGTCCACTGTGTCTGATTATCAGTGAATCTATTAACTCACATTGTCAGGTGGTGATGCTGTGCAGTTTCTAGTTATTTAAACACAGACCGTGCACCGCTGTCATGTCTGCACTGAAGCACAGATTCATTTTGACAAGTGCATTTCAGGAGTCCTCTGCTGAATAACACATCATCATTATAGGAGTCATTATACTTCACTTGTGCATTGCTTTTGTGTACTACTGGGGCATTAAACAAATAGAACTTTGTAGTTCAAATTCATCTTCATAGCACTCAGATTTAGAACTTAAATTTTTTCACCCCTCCTTAAACTGCAAGTCTCAGCTCACATTATTACTGTAAAAAGCATGTTGTGATAAAAATGTTTTGCTTTTCAGGTCTCAACTTGACTGTAATAACAACCAGGAGCATATAATGATTTTAATGTTAACCAACTGTTTTACACTGCTTGTAATTTAAAATATAAAACATGATTTTGTAATGTAGTGTGAAGGACGAAAATGGGAGAACAGGTGATTATGTCTCAGCATTAATTGGGCCAAACTGAGGCCCAATTAATGATCCCATTAAATCTGAAAGTGTAGCAGTGTTTCTACCTGATTTAATTCTGCATTTCATGATTATTTTTTCAGTATTCATGCATTCCAATTGAAAAGTAGAAAACATTGTGATACAATCATTTTCCTGATAAAACTGAAGAATTTGGTTTTCTTTCTGTTTTAAGAGATTTTTTTTCAAATCAGTCACAGAAGTGAAAATAGGAGTAGGTCCATTCCAAAGTGTGTCTCAAAGGAAAAGTTTGTTTTTTTGCACATTAACCTTTATAATAAGGATATTTATGATCATATACGATGTTCTACAGCATTATTATGATGAACGTGCAGTCCAGAGAGCTGGAGCTTGTTGCTGATGTCACCACTAGCTGTAAACGACACAGGAACATGTGCACTCAGACAATCCATCAAACGTACAATAAACATGAGTTTTAAAAGATGAGAAACTCCCTGAATGTTTAGTGGTGTCCTCTCATGTACCAACACTAAAACACGAAGCTAAACACAGACATATAACCTGGAAACGGCTGTTTGTTTGTTTCGTGAAGCACCTGAAAGAGCTGCTTTTGGGTCATGTATCAGTTGTTTTTAACTAGTGGTGATGTCCGCAATGAGCTCCAGCTCTCAGTACTGCGCCGTTTATCATAATAATGCTGTAGAACATTGAATATGATCATAAATATCCTTATTATAAGGCCTAATGTGCAAAAAACTAAACTTCTCCTTTAAACGTGGCACTATGGACATCTTGGGCAGTAAATCAGTCTTCCAGAAGATTCAGTCATTTTGATATAGTACCAATAAAGTCCTCTGAGTCTTGTTAAAGTGGGATCTATTGGCATTCTAATAAAGGGAATATTTCTGTGAGTGTGAAATACGATGTGGGGCGTCCTGCCTAATAGCGCTTTACTTCTGTTAAAGGTGTTCAGAGACTTGGGGACCGCTCAATTCCCTTAATTCCCATCCTCCTCTTGGGGCACGTTTAGAGTTCTTTAGTTTCATTTATTTTACCAGGAAAAACCGCCAGTGATGCAAAACACATGAAAAGATATGGGTCTGACTCAGGCTGGTAATTCAGAGAAAAAATTACAGAGCTGGTCACAGCGATCAACACTTGACAGGAAATAAAGTGTTGATCAGGGCAGCCAATCGGTTACCAGCAATGAAAAACAAGTAGCACTGCAAAATGCTCAGATCTGCATTTGCTGATTAATAAAGACACTCCAACTGACCATGCAGGCGTCTTCTTAAAATAGTGTGTTGGATAATTAGTGGGTGATTTACAAGTTGCTGGAGGTGTAACATGTACAGTCGAAGTGTAAACTGTTCCTGCATCCTCCTGAACTATTTATACCAGCAAATGTCTGCATTGCACCAGGGTGACAATATGAGCGTATGCTCTCGCCCTGCTACACATTTCTGACGGTGTGGGTGACAGCTCGTGTGTTTTGTTGTGCTGCCGAAGCCCCTTATGTTGTAGCAGGTTTCCTGATGAAGCTAAAAACAAACATCTTGCCACAAAGTCCTGAAGAAGAGAGCAGTGTTTATGCCAGAAGCCTTTCTTTCTGAGTCGCACCAGCGGTGGCAACAGTCCAGTCAGAGCAGCAGAGCTCTGCACACTGCACCAGTAAACGCACTGATAAGAGTCTTTCACTGAGGCCATCACATTTCTTCCTCACTCCCTCTCTCTTCCAAGGGATGCTGGAGTTTATGCCGTGGGTCACAAAACCATACAGGGATCTAAAAGTGCTGTAGCAGCCCAGCTAATTATACAGGCAGAAATGAGCTTTTCCAGTGGAAAAAGAGAGCATCAAGGTTTTGGGTTGCTGCACAATTTCTAAGTCAGGCCCATAAACTATACATGGGACATAGCAGTCATTTAAATTTATGTTTTTCAACGTCAAAGCTTCGATTTTTGGATTATTTGGCGCAAAATTGGATCAAACCATGATATTGCTGCAGGGGCTCTTCAGCACTGACTAGATAACTTATCAGGTGCATACATCACACGGCATGCTAGAGTAAGAGACACACGCGGTCGGACAATCAGCCATGTTGTAAACAAACACTCAGGTAGGCTTAAGGGAGAAATTTGTTTTTTTGCACACTGAGCCTTATAATAAGGATATTTACTATCATATACAATGTTCTACAGCACTAGGGCCTTTACACACCAGGTGCATAACGAATACAAGACACAGAAATGCAAATTTTGTTTTTTTACTCCATGTTCAGACTGTTTTTAATCGTCGATATGTTACATGTGTTTATGGACTCTTGCATCTCATTTCCAATGTAGTACCTACTGCAAATGACAAATAAACTGACTCTCTGATCCTCAGCTGTTTGTTTCCTAAAGGAGCTGAAACAGCTGTTTCCCGATAAAAGCCGCTGTTGAATTTCCTGTTTTAGTGTCGTTACATGAGAGGACACCACTAAACATTCGGCAATCATCTCGTCTTTTGAAAACGCCCTTTCTCGACGGATTGTCAAAGCACTTGAAATGCCACTAAACCAGCTTTTCAGCTAGAAATGAAGCCAGCAAGGAACTCCAGCTCTGGTGACTGCACCATTTGTCATAATAATGCTGCTTATTATTGTATC
>JAQFJA010000006.1:25315614-25337374 GCA_029874485.1 Naso brachycentron
ATCTTTTGCATTATTATTTTCTAACTAGTGACGCTTTGATGGAGGACATATAAGAAGGGCAATCTTCTGCCGTATCAAAGTTGCACTGATTTGTGCAAGAAGTCAGAGCCAGAAAGGTCCTGAGGTGGGACATGTGAGCATCAACCACCACAGTTCCCTTGATACCTTCATATCCCCTTCGTGGACTGTTGAATGCTAAACTGTTTTTTCACACTAGATGTAAAATTACTGAGACCTGAACCAGGACTTGATCGAACTGTCTTTGAAGACAGAAGTAGAGAATTTAGTCCAAGTTTTCTTGTCCAGCAGATTTAGGGGAATGATGCTCTTCACAAATGACTCATTTTTAAGGGTGCAAAGAGGAAATGTCCTTCTGACACGTCTATAAATATGGTCTATGTACCCTCTTGGATCACGTCACGTCACATTTAACCAGTAGCAGTATCTGTCTGGCACCTGGATAAATCCCAGCCAGTGAAACACTTGAATACTTCCAAGTGATAGCCATGAAATGCCATCCTGTTCCACTCCTTCCACTGTGACGTAAATCTGGCTTTAATTCAGCCTTTCTCCTCCCCTCATTACCAAATCTGTATTAGCTAGTCTTAGAACTGCATTTATATCTTGTCCTCTAAGCCTCTGTGGCTTTAGAACTGTTTGCCACAAAAGGCACAGCTACAGACTGTTAATGTTTGCAGTAAGTTTCCCTCAGCCCTCTTGGACAGCTGTGAAATATATTCCGAAGCAGGAAGAAAGAGGCAAGGAGAGAGAGAGCTTGTACTGCTCATCCATGTCAAACAGAATCCAGCCTATTGTTTCTGCAAGAGCGCAGAGGACAGGAGGAGAGATATTTGCATTTAACATGTCCTCTTACCTCCCCTCCACATCCTCACCTTTTCTCTTATCTCCTTCCAGACAGAGAAACACAACCCTGTAAGTCAGCAGCGATGCTCTGGGGCACATTAGTGCAAACACGCCGCTGCTCTGCACTCAAATATTTGAATTTTTTAAAAGGCGTGTTGTTTCCCTACTGTGGAGATTCATTACACCAGAGCATTGTGTGATTATCATTATGATAATCCAGAAAAACACTGAAGATTGTTTAATGATGGAAGTAAAAAATAAATAAATAAATAAATACGATTTTTGAGAATGTGGGGAAGATGGAGGAGCTATTGTAATGCAGCCTGTGTCGCAATATCATTAAACTGACAGCGGCCTTGCCCTGCATGAACCAGGAGTTGTTAGACTGGAGACAATGAATCCCCACTTGCCTTCAGCCAAAAGCAAACCTAACCAGAATTTCAATCTAACCTTTTGAGAATTGAAAAGGAGGACAAACAACTAGGTCATGCAAGGCCACATGTGCACCCACACTCACACACATAAACCTCTTTCAGTCCAATACTTTTCCTTGGCCAGGCTCACATACAACTGTCTGAAGACTTGCTCTAAAATAAACCTGATACTGAATCTCATTGTGCCCATAAATACAAGTTTAAATCTGAATTTTATAATAACTTTAACAAAAGGTTTCTCAGCTTCTCTGGATCCTTTTAAACATCTTTAAACTGTAATGAACCCAGCAGTTAGACTTATAAAAGTTGTGATTTTAAATAGAAAAGGCTGCGGTGGCATACTTTAGATTCCATTTAACACTTTGAACAACCCAAAACAAGTCTGAATTCAAAAGGCTGGCATTGATATTAAAGCTACAATTAAACTTGATATGCCAAATATTGTTGTTTTCAGCTTTTATTGTCAGTGCTGCTAAACTGTACATGCCCTTAGACCATTTTTATTGAACAGAGTTTGATGCACTATTTTTTTCTTTTGTCTTGTCTGTCAACTGGTTTTCAGCACGAAATAAAAATGGTACGTAAAAACACTACACAGCGGTAGGGCAGGGCAAAATGGCCTGAAGATAAAATCTCAGATTTTTTTATAAGACATCAAAATATATTGTTTTTATTTGAAACAAACATTAATTTCCCTTTGGGGAATAAAGTGCAAACCTAGCTTTAACCAAACCAAACTTTTTTAAATGAAGATCAAACACCAATGAATCCCCCAATTGTGGATTAGTAAAGAGCCAGCCTCACTTTCACCAAATCTTTCAAAAATCGATTTTCACAATTTTTATATTTTTTTAACTTTGTCCAAACAAATTAATTTGAATTTATGATTTTTAATCAGTTTACTGCCCAGCTCTACATAGCGGACAAGGTAAGTGCTCCAGGGATGTAAATTTATTCTGTGCCTCACTGTCAGAAAATGTAATTACAGTGTAAAACAAAAAAGAGTCAGACGAATACAGTTTGAGGCGTTGCCAGAAGGGTTCCCACTTTACACACTGGTTCAGGTTCACCACAAAGGAATCATGCATTTTTACATGAACTCTAAGAAAACTGATGACGCTCCCCTAGAAAGCGTAAGTTAAGCGGACACCTGTAGTATGTTTTGTGTTTCTGTGTTTCTCAAGTTACACGTTATAACCTAGCAGAGGGGGGCGTGATCTAGATCAAAGGGCGGAATGAGCTCCCAATACCAGATATTATAAAAACAACTATTCATTCTGAAAACCAGTTTAGATTTCTCACAAAAAAACCATCAAACAAAGGCGCTCTGAGACACCTCCTGCCACCTGACACCTTTAACCCAATGACAGCTGTTCAAGGGTAAACTCACATGACTGCCACTGCAGTGTAAACAGGCTTGTTATGCAGCAACTGAAGCTTCCCAGCATTAGTTTGAGGAAAACCAGAGTTCCATGCAGGCACTGCTAATCAGAGATATAAAAGCACCTGCTCTCCAGTTTCACAGTCAAATAGTGGCATTTTGCAAAGGATGAGACAAGTAGATGAAACAAAAAAGGAGGTGGAGGATGGATTGCTTCTCTCTGCTTAAAATGATGCAGGGGAAGCTAAAGTAGGACTCCTTTGAACATCAGAAATTCCCACAGAGCCAGCAGGATGAAGACGCTCAAAGTAGCGTGCTCTTGTAAGGCTGAGCCCAGCACTTTACCCACAGAGAAGCGCTCCTCTCTGAACTTGTGTGAGGAGGTCTAGAGGCAGATTTTGGTACAGAAACAATTTCCTTTTTCCTCAGTCAATACACTAATATCCACTGAACTCAACGCCGCCTGTACACTATGTACAACAGACAAGGACATCTTAAAGCAGTGATAGCAGAGGGTCAGCATTGTTGCTTATGTAGAGTTATTGGCTTTTGTTCGGATGGCAGAGTTTGCCCTTTGTATTCTCAGAGCAGCTCCGGGATTTCTGATGAATTTTTATGAGACTCTTAGGAAAATAAAGATAAAATTCTCTTACCTTGACATAACAGACAAGAAAGGCCATTCCACAACACCACATGGCAGGAGAGAAAAGAAATAAAGCACGTTAGTGAAATTCGAATATTTACATACTGTACTGTACATCCTGTACTGTACCTACAGATTATGCAGCAGCAAGGTTTCTGATCAGACTGCCTCACATTGTAAAAAGAAAAAAAATCACAGTGAAATCCACAATACTTTACTGATTCATACACAGTGAAATACTGTAATTAATTTTTACAGTACAGTACTGTATGTTAAACAGTAGGTTTAGTAGGTTACTGGTTAATCGCTGCCAGTAACTGTAAATTTCACAGTAAATTTCTTACAGTGCAGGTTTAAGTCAGCGTGGCTGTTTCTCCACATGTGGACTTTAAATGACAGAGTGCTAACAGGGTAAATGGGGTGCAACTGAGTAACTAATTCAGACCCGCACCTTCCTCATGACGCAAAAAGACTTTGATGTTGAATGAATTTATAGGCAGACAAGAGGCAAGGATAATAGCAGCTCCTGTAAAAGGAAATGTTGAGAGTAAAACTGAATTTCTCCGCATTAAACAAGATGTTTCTTCATCATACTTTCAGGAAGATTATAAAATAAGTACTTTCAACAAGTCAACATCACCCCATGACATGTCAGATATAAAGAAGAGAAATGGGAATCGGGAGCACTGATTTATCTATTAATTGCATGTAGTGAGTCATAGTGGAAGACAACCAATTCTGCATCTTAAGGACACCTCAGGACTCTTAAACAGGAAGACGAGCAAACCCAAGATTTGTTTTGTCTTCCCTTCACTAGTTCAGATTGATGTCTCCAACGGCCCTGTGATGCTTCAGACAAAAACAGTTGATTTTCCTTTTACTGGAGGGCCGTCTCCGGACCCTCGGGCCCAAGGACCTTTGCACCTAACAGAGGTTGTGTAAGACGGCAAGCCAACAGCTCTCAGTCATGTCAAGACATCACTTTATCTTTTATGGCAACCATTTAGAAAGGCATACTTGGTGTGTAGTCTGCAACATGTTGTAAAACAATAATGCTGCATATTTGCCAAAAACCAAAACAAGATCAACACAAACAAAGTGTGCCAACCAACAGAAGCTCAGTGGAGAGCTGTGGGTTGGTGAACTGCTGCTCAGTCGTGCTAACTGGCTACTGTCTCTTTAAGCTTTGTGTACCTTGCTGGCCTGAACAAATTAATATTTAAAATTCTGTAAAGGCAACAGCAACCATCCTTACAATAAAGATACATTTTCAGTACTGAGGTATTAGGTTAAAAATATCAGGATTTTTTTTTTTTTGCAGCTCTGATTTTTGAGTTTTTAATTTGTCCTTTACATGTTTTCCAACTGTTTTCTCTTTCTTTGTATTTTATCTTTTTGTAGTCTGTGTTAAAAAAAAAAAAAGGTTGGTTTGAGGTTCAACAACAGAGCCTGCTTTGGAAAAGAAAAACCCAGATATTTCCTTTGTATCATTTATCACAATTCAGCCTCAAAATACTGGGCTGTGATTTTGGGTCTATATCATCGCCCCTCCTCACAATACTGACTGTAGGTTTTAGTACATCCACAACACTTGAGTTGTGCTGTAAAACAAGTGAAAAGGACCATATTGCTAATGGCTTAGCCAACTGCTCCTAGATCTCAGATGGGTCAAATGTGGGGGAAAAATCTCACTATATTCTACATTACTGAGCATTTTCCAAAGCACATCTTTTTGTGTTTTTTAGATTCAATTCATACCTTCATACCTGGCAGCTTTCCATGGTTTGATTTATTTCAGCTATAAAAATCAACTCAAGAGACTTGAGACTTATTGTACTTATTATTCCAAAGCGCAGCATTCATCATGACCTAAAGCAGCCGTAAGCAGGCACCATTTTAAAGACTTTTCTTCTAAAGGGTGCTATCAAAAACACTTAAGAATCGGAGTTTGCTGCTGAACGCCGTCGCAGTCTGGTAAGTGAAATAAAGGACCTTATTCACAATTTTTATTTCACCATGTTTCCATTTGCTCAGATTTCTCAGATCCCAACTTGTCAGCAGCTGTTTTTTTGTTGTTGTTGTTGTTTTTTTCTTTTAAATATGCTTCTTGCTTGTGTTATAGTTCAACTAACACATAAATGTCCAAGAAAGACAAATACATTAATTAATCATTCTCTCTAATTACTTGTCACAAGCATGTTTTTACAGCATTGTAAAATTAATTGAAACTAAGAGCAACTAGGGGAAATCTATGTGAAAAATACATTTACGTTGGTAATACTCTGCAGGATTGCAAATTAAAAAGTTTGAGTTCTAAAAATGTGCTCAGTGCTGCTTTAAAAATTGAAATGGATTTCCTTTTACTAAAATGGAAACTGGTGGATGCCTCACAATGCATTCAACAGCACATTTTAAAGCAGTGGTTTCATCAATAAATCTTCAAAGCAATTTGCATCTGTCAGACGAGCCTCTGTGCCTGACAGTTGTGCTTTTGATAGGGTCCTCATAAATCAGAGGGGTCTGCTTACTGAAAGGACAGACAAAATATGCAAATGAGTCCTTTCGACCTTCCAATGAACAACAGCGAAAAAAGAGGATTTCTTCCGCATGTGCACACATGGACAAGTGGAAGGGGGTTGGATGGGTGGATAAGCGGGTGGTGGTCAACACAGGACAGAAAGAGATGCAGCTATTTATATCATTCTATCGACCCACAGGTTGTATTTATGAGCTTCTGACTTGAACGTATAATTTCCCATGCTATGGGGCGAAGCTGCAAATGTGTGTACACAGATACAGAGTTTAAAAGTTGCACACCAACAACATCCAGTGGAGTATCAGTTTTTGGATAATTTCTGTGCCGAGCATAAATAAAACATTGTACAAAAAAGTCTGCCTGGGGGAAGGAAAATGTTTTCTTCCAAACAGAAATCATTTAAATTACTTTCTGTTTAATAGATACTATATTGACTCATGCTACATAATGCAGCAATCGGGAGACTGTTGATCATAAGGGAGAAATGAGAGGCATTTCAGATTAATATGAGGTCAAAAAGCATAAGTATAAGTCAGAAAACTTGCACAGTATTTTGTCAAACAAGGTTAGAAAGTGTTCTGGAATGAATGGAGCAAACTCAGTACAGTAACAATAACCTATAATAAAGACAACACCAAGAATATCAATATAACAACTACACAAAAATGATGATTAAGATTTATCGTCTTCCACCATTCAGTGACCACAAGTTTTTTTAAGTCTGAGATCCATCCGACACAAATAACTAATACTTGAGGCCTATTCGGACAAAAACCGTTAATCAGGGTGCAAGGTTGCATTTTTACAGAAGTTTCAACTCTGCAGTTCAAACATTGTTTTTTTTTCCCCAATACCCCCTGTGATCCACAATGCCAGAGCCTCAAGCAACACATCCATTAAAATGAATAAGAACTGGTGGTTTTATTGCAACCCCAGATTTGGTTTTAACACATCCTCAGGGATTGAAGTGAAATGTCATTGTGGGATTATTATATGAGCAAAGCTGCCATTTTGTCTTAAGTTTTGTCTTACAGGAAAGTCTAAGCTTGGTTCAATTCAGGGCAATCAGCCTGGTGGATTTTTAATTTCTTTTGTATATTTGTAGATTTTAAAATGATTTCGGGAAACAAAGGAACGACAGAGACTCAATGAAGTCAAAGAGACTGACCCTTCAGGACAATTAATTGAAATGTTTTGAAATGTTGTCATCAACAAAAGTTTTGGACAAAGAGACGATTTTTTTTGTCAAGAGGTCCCTTTTTTCTCAAGGGGTTCCATGACAAAAATCAGCGGTCACTGAAATAAAGTTCTTTTTTCCATCTGTGGATATAAATTGTCCATATCAAATTAAAACTATAATTTTAGCTGTTGAGATTTCTGGCTCTGGACAGGCAGCCCAAGAGGCAAAAACATTTTGGTTTGACAGGAGCCAAAAACTTAATACATGAAATAAGTTCAAAAGCTTTCAATGAAAATTCATAGAATTTTTACTGACAAAAGCTTGAAAAAGGAGAAAAATTTTGTTCAAGGCTGCTCCGTCCTCAGGGAAGGTGCTGGAACAAAAACAACAACTGTTGTGATTGTAAAGAATGGGTTTGCGCTGGTTTTGCAAAGTAAAGTTGTCTTTATTCAGTCTGGATCTCAGGTTATCTGCTTCATCTGTTGTTTTTGATCTGTGGAATGCATGGACTCAAACCATTTAATATCCTCTCAATGTACCGGGTGTTGCAAATATTATGGTAAATGACGGTTACTTTGAAGTCAGCTATTGATTTTGACTAATATCTGCAGTGAATGTCCACGGGGTTACGGGGATATTGGTGTGCATGAAGTGTGCAGTGGCAGCTGGAACATACACACATATTGTTTAGCCGTTCTGCCGGCTGATTCTGCTCTGTGCGGTAAGTTCCTGAGGGAGACTCTCCCCTGTGGATTTTTGGAATTAGATTAGGAATGTGGTGTGAGGTAGCAGGGTTCAAGGGTTCAATTGCTGCCTTTTAACATCAAAGTCATCTCTTGTGTTCAGATTTAAATACTTAAGATATCAACCTGCACAGAATAGCAGAGTTTGGAACAGATTTGAGGGCAGTGCGGGTGTATGATGTAGAAAGTTTGTCTTTTTCTTCTAGTTTTAGTCATAATTCTGACAAAAGCACAGCATAAAATGATGGGAATGAGACAGGGCAGGACAAGAAGTCACATGGCTTGGTGGTTAGCACTGCTGCCTCACAGCAAGGAGGCCCAGTATACAAATCCGATTCCGCTCATCTAACGTCAAGCGGGTCCTGGGCTCCATACCCAGCTGAGGTAGGACTTTTCTGTGTGGAGTTTGTGTGTTTGCTAGTGTTTCCTCCAGGTGTCTCGATTTTCCTCCCACCATCAAAACATGCATGTTAGTCACATAGGGTTAGGTTGGCCCAATGTGGAGTCATGCTCAGTCGCAGCGGCTCAGGACTGACCTTCCACTCCGACCTCGCAATGTTGTTGTACAATTCATTGTATAATGACAATAAAGCTGCTTTACCTTACCTTTATGATTGAATAGGTGGTGAACAAACATACAAGCATTTGAAGGAGAAAATGAATGCACAGATGCAATACAACCTCATTAACAGTGGTATGACTGAATGATTCTCCTATGTAATAAATCACAAGACTCTCATTTGCAATTTAACACAGCACCAGTAACTGGAGAAGAAATTGCATAACATGAAGAGGTCTGTAGTAATCTGTTCTAAACGATATCTGCAATATATTTAAGTGAACTGATACTTATTCACTATATTTTGAAGAGGAGTCGGCTGCACAAAAAGTTTTAAGGAAGAGCTCAGGGTTAAAACACGTGCAGTGAAAGATAGAAACATCTGCACCTCATATGTCTTAATATGTGCAAAACTGTGCAAATTCCCCACATGATCAGGATTATGAGTGAGGCAGCTGTGCAGATCTGCTGAGTTGCCCGAGTTCTTTTATGAGACGATTCTGGCAGATTGCATAACCTTTATCAAGTTCACCCCATCAGCTCTGTTTAATCCAAAGAGGGGTCGGAGCGTTTGACTTACAAGGTGATAGCACCTCTGAATTGAGTCGGTCCTTCTCAGTTGATGTAACTTGAGTTCTGCTCACAGTTTCAGTATGATAAAATCCTCTACGGTGAATCTTGAGGAAACCTTTTGTGAGCAAAAATGGCTGCAGGTAAAAAGCAGGGGAAGCCTTTTTAGTGCACTTTTGTTTAATTTAAGTATTTATACATGACAGAAGTGGATTAAAAATGTTTTACAATGTAGTGTAATTTATTGCCATATTGATTTTTTCCTGCTAAGCCTTTACACTATCATATAATCATTATACGGTTTTTATTGTAGTCTCTGTGAAGACTGAAGAGGCCAAAGAAATTGGAAGTAAGTTTGTAAACCTGTGAAATAGTTTATACAGGTGTACTAAGAAACATAATAATGTTTTTTGCATCACCCTGATTTGTTCAGTCCAGGGAGAGCCACTGATGCAGGAAGAGCTCTGCGAAACAGAAACAGCCAGATCTCACTGTAGTTGGCAGTTCAGTCATGCAGCCTCATCAGTCATGCGGTCTCCTGTGCCAACTTAATCACCCATTAACCAGGGAGAAGTGAGCTGTGGACAAACAGCATCAATTCCACAGAGTGGGCAGAATGAATCCCAACATCATGACTTCACCATCCGGAGCTGCCGCCTCGTCACATGAGATGAATCAACTGGATCTCACAGACGCCATGTTGATGGTTAATGATAAGCTGGCGCTCACTATGTTGAAATATTGCAGCTGACAAGAAACTGGATTCATATTCGGCTGGTGAACATTTGTAAAGCCTCAGGGGAGGCAAGCGAATACCAGACAGATGCTGGTCAGACATGATAATAGGAGTCTTGTGATTGGCCGAATGTAGGCAGGTCTCTCTTGAGTGCATTAAGTACAGCTGCATTACTGATTCAAATGCCATAAACTTATTACTATTAACAGAAATTAAAGCAATATTCCACTGCAAAACTATTTTTTGTGTATCGATTACTCACTCTCAGATGTCTTGAATTGAAGAATTTTTTTTCCTTATAGTGTTATTCCACAGTAAATGGATTTATTCCAAAAATGCCAGCCAAACACTTTAGTTGTTTTTGCTGGCAGTCTATGGGGATACAGTTTTAAAACATCCAACCATCTAAAAATGTCCATCCAAAAATCTCAAAAGCTTCATGTGGTATAATCCAAGTCATCTTTATTGTGTAGTAGGCTCAATACGTCCCAAACACTGTCATTTTAGCTCAAAAGCCACTAAATCCAACATATCTGGTACAAAGCTACCTGTCGCATGCCCAGCAAAGCACGAATATTTCAAGTTCCAAAAATGTTTTTTTCGACCAGAAAAGCAGAAACCCACAGGCTGGTAAACACAATCCTGTTGTGTATAATTTGACATTACTGCTCAGTTTAAGTGCTTAGTTATAAAAAAGTTATAAAAAAAACCACTTGTCAAACCATTCTTTGTGAGAGCAAACATTTACTGATAGTCCCATCTCTTTTCTGTTTTAGATGGTAAGTTAAGGACATTTTATAAAATGTTTTGCTGTTTCTCTGCCTTTTTAGCTTCTCGGTCACACAAGAATTTATTAAGCTTTTGAACTGACATCATATTGCAGCAGAATCACTTATGAAGATGAGGTGAACTTGCAAAGTGCGTCTATGTGAAGTTCAACTTAACAAATTTGCACTGTTCACAAGTTGAGTAAGTCCACAATGGAGGAAGTTTCCATAAAATATACTTTGCCAAGTGAGAAGCAATGTCAGTGGAGCTTCTTTGATTCGATTTTCCCATGAGACATTGGACGCTCACCGAAGTCACAGCAACATGCACAAGAATTCACCACATCACTGAGATTATCACAACATCCATTTAGTGAGGATGAGTGCATTAATGTCTCTGTGCTGCTTTCTGTTCACCTGAACGTAAGGTTTGAATTTTAAAAATGAACAAACTCCAGAGATTAATATCACTTCTATCCTACAACATACTGTATTGAGCATTTGGGCTGTGACTCTCTCTGTCACACACACACACACACACACACACACTTGATGGAAAGGTCACCAGCAGCCCAATTAGCTGTGATGTTTACAACTGTGATCGCTGACGACAGTTAACAAGAGTTCCTCTTAGCCGGGGGATCAGTTAATCCTCAGTTTGGCAGGTGTATTGAGGAGTAGGTCATCTGTCAGGGGGATAAACTGATCCAGCACCTCAAGAATAGTTAGGCTCCTAATTACGCATGTCAAATGTACAGCAGAGTGTGGGTAAACACAGCAGAAACCGGCAGTAATCAACCATAAGGGTTTATTTACCTCTCGAGTAAAACACAAAAGCGGGAACAAAAACGACAAGATGTGATTGCCATTTTAAACATGGCTGTGAAAATTTTGCTATATGCTCTGCCTTGTGTGGAATCCCTTCACCACCTGCTGAAGCGAGATAAATTTCACAACCAATGAGCAACCACTTAGGTTCACAATGTTGTAAAGGATGAAAGCCATGATGTATTTGTACTAAGAGGCAGCGAAGAAAACTCTCAGCACTGGCAAGCGCAGTTCACCCCAGAAGACATGATTTCGAAGCTCACTAACAAAAAAAAAAAACAAAAAAACACCTGAAATATTTTCTTGGGTTTGTAGTCTGAGCACTGGCACAAGTCTTTGGTGGTGTAGCTGCTGGATGTTCTGGATATTTTGTGTTCTGTGTTCTTTAACATGCCTTGTTGATTTAGAACCAGTGCCCAGAAGCCTTGAGGTCATCCCCGCTTCAAGGTCTCTGAATTGAAGCTTATTAACATCCTGGTTGGGTTTTGTACTAGTTGTGTTTTACCTCTTCATTCATCCTGCACAGCTGTTCATGTGGACAAGCCCTGACAGAGGCAAGTACTGACCAACCCAAATGAATCCACTCCAGCTTACATTCTCAAAAAAGAGAGACATTTCTAGATTTCTGACAGGTTTGCAACAGCTTTGGATTAGTAGAATTTACGATTTTCTTTCTTTAACACCAACAACCTGACTGCTCACGGGCTCCTGCAGATTTAATTCCAAGCTGTGAGTTACTCATCACTGTGGCCCAAAAGTCACTCAACAATTGATAACTTTAGGCGAAAAAGAGCAAGACAGATTCACATGGCAAGCACATGTTCACTCAGTCAAACAACTAATTTATCAACCAGTCAAACAACCGATTTATCTAGCGTGGTAGCCGACCAACCGAGAACTACTGCTGCCTTTCCCCCAGTGAAAGCTGGCCGACCATTCTGTGTGAGCTATACATGCTCAGTGATGTGATATAAAGCCACATAGCTGAGATCCACTGATAATTAATGAGGTAGTTGGGTTCGTGGGTAGAGACCCAATTTTGAGCACACTAAGCTTTAAATTAATTGTTGCAGAGTGTTGGCCAAAGATCAGACAGTGCTAACCACTGTTGCTCAGCCTAGCTGAGTACAAATACTTTATTTGAAACAATGCTGGAGAGCTGAAGGTATCCAGTATTTCACCCAAGAAAACAAAGGAGAATCGGGGAAAGGTTTTGTATCTTTCCTTTATCATAAACACTCATGTTCCCTCAAATTTATCTAGGAGCACCTTTTCCCTGGCCTGGCACAGCCAAACTAATTCTCAGGTGACATTTAGTCTGGTACTTCTCGATTCACCGTTCATTTCCACGGGGCAGTACCAATGGGTGCAGTCAAAACTGTCTCTGGACACAATTGGATAGACATACAACCATACACTCGATCAGAGCTGTTTACCCCGTCTTTCCCTTCGTGAGTTGGCACCATGTTTGTTTTGAAAAGAATTTCAGGTGAGCCAAAACCCCCTTGTTATTGGAAACTAAGCAATACTAACTAAAAGGAATGCTCCGACAAGACGGAGATCAACCTTGGCAACCCGGCAAGTGCTGTTTTTTGTGATTACTACTCGTAGGGAATAATAGTCTTTGTAACGATCTGTGCGGTGCAGACACGAGACTCAAGCAGGCCAGGTACAACACAGCACGTTAAAAAAGACACCCTACAAAGCACTAAAGCTGATGTAAATAGCTAATACCACAACAAAATAACACAACATGTTTTTGATTATTTATCAGGATCAAAGTATCAAGAAAATGAATGAGAATTTAACAACAGCTGAAATCCAATAATGTCTGTTTTTGTCATGTTTTAAATCTATAGAAATAATAAGTTCTTGTATTACATGAGCTGTTTGGCAACATATTCATCAGGAGAACAGATAGAACATGTCCAACTCAGAGACAACAATCTTTTCTATTTTTGATAAGTTATTCACAACATAACCACATGGTGTGTGTTTCTGCTCTGCATGATTTCAAACATGTGCCTACAAAGACTCTAAATCCATGCAAACAAACACTGGAATTTTGTTAAATACACTTGAATGTGTCAGTGTATGACTGTAAAACACTGAATTTTCCTTCAATTTAAACAAGCACATAAATTCAACTCTACAGCCGCTGCATGAAAGAGGACATTATCAGCATGATTCATACGGGGTCTTACTGGTTGGTGCTAAATGTACAACAGGTCAAAGGTGAGATGACAATCGGCTTCATTGTCTTGCCTTTCAAATGACCAACGCTTCTATTGTAGCACATTCCCAGAGGTTGTTGGTGCCCTTCAGCTCTGCAGGTTTCTGCTCTGACCTCAAAACAACCTCTCATCAGAGGGAGCTCATAGGGAGCTTTTACATTGCTGCCTCTTAATTCTATGCCAAGCAGACAAAAGTGAATGAGAGACTTTCAGAGCATGGGAAGCTTTCACATGGTGTTTGACAATGCTCCGTCAGGAAAATTTGTCAGGACAACGAGATTAAGTGTGACAAGTGCTATTGGCCATGGGAACTTTGTTCGCTTCTCGGGTGTCGTGATTTGTTATTGTTTCATAAGGCCTTCAAGATGGGGAAAACTTTGAAAGCACGCCTTGGGGAGTCTTCTCTAACAGAGTACTCTCTCCTTAGAAGTCGACATGGAGATTATGGTTACATTCCTGCAACTTGGTCTTAAAATCTATTTCTTAACTAAACACTTTTAGATAACACACAGTGTAAGGCACCGATTTTCAACATGAATAATTCAAGTGGCAGATTCCCTTGTGTATCAAGGCTAAAAATATTCCACTTTCCTACAAGATTTCCAGATGGAAAGTGGTGATCCATTTCATCAGGAATGAATCACCATGAAAACATTTTTTCTTTCAATATTTTTGCAGTGCATTAAAATCCCAATTAGATCCCGTGTGGCAAACACATACAGTATATTCCAGATGACACACCAGAATTGTTAACTCTGTCTAGACAGAGGTTAGGAAGTGACCAATAACTTTCCAAGAGCTTCTAAAGGAGCCTGAACCAACCCCCTCCCCATGTCTTTTTCCATCCATTATTTGTGCAATTCTTTCCCTTTTCTTTGCCTTGCCAAACTCCAAAAAGTGCATGCTACATACTGCCTATCTCTCTGACCTGCATGTGGGCAAATAGAAGGTTTGAGAAATTCAATGCCACATGAATAGTTTATCAGTCAAAGAGTCTGTGGCTCTAACAAATCAGGAGAAGTCCAGGGTTGCACTGCGTACAGAAGGATGTTTAGTTGCTTAGTCAGTAGTATATGCTGAGTCGGCTGAGTTCATTGGATTTTGAGTTAAAGGCAAGGTTTTCTTTTACACCTCATAATGTCAGTCAGAACATTCTCATGACATCAGAGAAAATCGATTTATTGTGTTAGTTCCACTAAAACCAGACTTTTAAAATGCACACTCATGTAAGTCCAACTGAAATCATACTAAATCGAATTTCTCAAAGTCGAGCTAACACACCAAGATAATGCAGTTGGGAGTCAAATTACTCTATTTCTAAAGGCAAGTGGAGTAGAAAACAAGAATCCTGTAAGCACGAGGGGAAGCTTTCATCGAATTTGTACCAAAAGTAAAACATAGATACGAAACACACAGCGCTGTAAAGTTGTTCGTGTTTCCACCGTTTACATGAATTTCGTTAGCCACTTGCTAACTTGTTTGGCTAACGGGAAGAAGGTCCAATAGCGACCAGATAAACAGGGCATATCACCGCCTACCTTGGAGGAGTCAAAGAATATATAGATTCTCTCAGGGCGCTTGTGCACTGGGACAAAGACAGTACTGCAATTAAATGGCCTAATGGAGGTTCATCAGTTGCTCAATCTAACTGTGCATGTAAACATACTGGCTGGTTTGTGAAACATTTTGGAGGAGAATACGAAGACGAATGTTAAAATGACTGCTCAACTTTCCTGTTGCAAACACTACTGAGACTCTGGAGAGTCACTTCTATGTTAAAGCTTGACCTAGCTGTGTTATGAAAAATTCTGACCATTGTTTCCTGTGTGTGCTCTGGCAGTTTAAACCCCTAATCAAATAGTTTAATTTGTTTAGGTGTCTGATCATCAGGCTGATTGTGTTTCCGCGTTGTGTTCAAACAGAGATTACTTTGGTGCGAACATCATTACTGAGAAATAATGGTAAAAAAAATTCACAAGACAGATAAGAAGACACCAAAGTGCCTCACTTCTTTGTTATTTTTATCATCAGCCCCAGGGAGAACACTCCTTATTGTTTAGCAGACAAATACGTATTATATCCTATTCGCACGGAACTAGTATTACGTGGGGACTCCGTAATTTGTATAACTGCAGAGAACATCTGTGATTTTAATCCCAAGCAAATCAGGCATGCCCGTAATTTGTAGAGTAAAAATTCCTGCGCAAGTTACCAGCCATATTTCGGCAAAAACAGGGGTCACCTAAAGATAGTAGTCCCATGGATAATGGGGTCTTTTTTTTTCTTCCCCCTCTGTGCCTTTTTCCTACATTTTTCTCATGAAACTGGAGGCTGTGTTGAAAATGGTAGGCTTGTCATCTTTCCAGAAGGAGCAAATTAAAATCCATCAGAAGAGGTATATCTCTAAAGATTCTGGAATGGATGACTTGCATGTCAAAATGTGGTAAGGAACGTATTTCACTCTTTCTAGGGCTCACAATACTACTGTGGTAGCTTTTAAATATTATTAATCTTACCATTAGAGCCTTGCAACCATCCTTTTCAATTAGCATTGCCAACTATAAAAAAAATAGAGACCAGACATGACATTTTCAGTTGTATCCAGGGATGACTTCAGTAAATTTGGGCGAATAACAGATTATGCTTATCCAGTGCAAATACGCTGCATGAAAAACAGACATCCGAGGGTAAGTCTGAAATTTCATGAGGTCCTTAGGTAATATTAGTCTTGTGTGAATAGTGCATTAAACTCCTTGCATTATGAATGCCCAATAAGGCAAGTGAGTTGTGAGATTTACCTGCCCGACCATGCATTTTACTTGCTTTGTGCAATTGGGACTTCCTTACAGTTGAGCCCTGCATTAGTGTGAAAGTCTGCCAGTATGAAAATCAGACAGGGATGAATGCAGCCTGTGCATGACTGACCAAATGACAGTCAGCTACAAACACATGGAAATCGGGAGCAAGCATTGCTGTATGAAGTCAACCCCATCCCCCCATGCTCACCCCAACCCCCCAACTCCCTACAGAGACTACAGGTCTGCCGGAGCAGACATATATTTTATTTCTTTTGTGTCATCTGTTAAACTCTTCACACTATGAAATCTCACAGGCGTTCCATCCCCCAGGACTCTGTCATGCATGGTATAAAAAACCACAACTGTAGGGGTCTGCTGAACGAATGACATCTTTCAAGATCCTCCTGTGTACACAGCTGCAAAGATGTGCAGGAGGGTGAGGAAAATGTAAAGTATCTTAGCAAACAATACCCCATTATATACCCCTTGGAATTCAAATGGCAGTCTGTATTTTGGGCTGGGGAACGGCGGGTTCAGTGTGAGCAGATGGTGACTGTACAGTACAGAAGTGTGTACATCAAAGCCAGGGGTCCATAATCTTTTCATCAAGGCGAGCTGGTACTGCGAGTGGTCACAGCTGGTTTCTATATAAGAGGCCACGATACAGACGCAGAGCAAAGGCATTTTTATTCAACAGTCTTGTGCAACTCTGTGAATTTTGCATTCTTGTTGATGCTGCTCTTTCAGTATACATGGAAATCATTACAAAGCATAATCATGCTCTTCACACCAACAACAACAAAAGCTTGTGGACTGATAAATAGATAGTTTTTTTTTGTTTTTGTTGTTCTGGGAAGGACCGTCCAACAGTTTGGGAAGCTTTTATACACTTGGGTGAAAAGTGTGACAAAACAAAACACACACACACTTCATCCTTTGGCCCGAGAATAGTCATACCCCTCACTGTTATAGTATTATGTCACTTGTCAGTAATGCCAGATTCTACAGTGGCTAAACAAGCCCTGAGTGTTTTTTTTTTATTCTCCCCCCACTGGTTCAACGAGACAGTGGATGCAAACAGTTGGGTGCATGGAATCTAATGGATCTACTTTAAAGCCCCTCTGATAAAGAGGAGGGGAAAACATCTCCAAAAATAGTCCAATACTTAACAGATGTTGCTCTGCTGTTGGTATATCAGGAGCAACTAATCTCCATTGACATGCCAACACCATGTGATACATACAAAGAAGAAATCTATGCAGCTGGCTGGCTGTAACTTTGTTGTTAATGACAACCCATAGCTTGTGATATTAAAAACAAATGGAGTGAAGTTTCAATTTTCATTATCTCGTTGCTTGCAAAAGGAGCCTATCATGGCTGAGTTATGAATAAAAGCATCTCTCTGTTGGAATTATATTGTCTGTCATTGTAAAACACTGTTGTTTTACTCTAAGCATTAAGAGCATGTGACAGCATGAAGCCAGGTTCGATCAGAATGAGGAGTGTTTATCCGTTGTGCTTTTTTTGTTTCTATTCCAAGGTAAACAGATCCAGCTAAAAGCAAAATGAAAGAAAAAAATAAATACGGTTTAAATCTTTAGATGGCTGTCAAACTTTTACGGGATTTCAGCCTCAAATCTTATCCACTAAAGGTGAATTCTAGCTTTTTAGTTTCTTTTCTAACTTATCAGAATAACACTATGACATTACATAATGGCTTGATGGTAAAACAGGTAGAAATTGCTTTAACCAGTGAAACAGAGGATGAGACGTGAGCAGTCAGATGATCAGATACGCTACAAACAAGTGACTATTTTATGTGTCTGTCAGGAATAAAGGCCAGGTAGCCTGACATTGATAGAGTCAAAACTTTACGGAGAGCAGGTCAGGGCGGATAGATGAGTAAAAATAAAGCGTGCTATTTTAACCAAGAGACAGCAGTTTGTTACCCACCTCCTGCTGAGAGTCATCAACGTTTTTTTTTAATCATGAACACAATGTTTTTCTCACCTCACAGCGTCATTGCTTTTGATCCAAGCTACACTACACTTTTCTCACTCTAACCAAGCTGTTCTTGTGGCTGCAACCAAACAGATCAGAAAACACTGATATGGATGTTTTTGTGAGGGAGTTGTTACGGCTTGGAATGCACTGTTCCTGTCAGATCCAAAAACTCTAATATGGGGCATTTTAAGGGCAATGAGAAATGACGTATTTTGTCATTCAGTTCGAAGAACTTGTTGAAAATAACCCCCAGACATCAAGTTTCCAACTGTTATTTATTTTTTCATTTGAGCACACAGCTGCTGCAAACAGAACAAGATGTTGATCTGTAAACAACTCCCTAAACACTGTTCATTAGTTTGGACAAAGAAATATGTAAAGGAGAAGTTTGTTTTTATGCACACTAAGCCTTATATTTAGGATATTTACGATCATATACGATGTTCTACAGCAGTATTATGACAACCAGTGCAGTCCTGAGAGCTGGAGCTCATTGCTGACGTCACCACTAGCTGCTGAAAACAACGGAGGAGCACGTGCATTAAGACAGTTCATCAAAAAATTCAATAAACACTCCTTTTAAAAGACGTGAAACGCGGCTCTTTCAGCTGCTTCACGAAACAAACAGCTGTTTACAGGTTAAATATCCGTGTTTAGCTTCGTGTTTTAGTGTCGGTACACGAATGGTCACCACTAAACATTCAGCGAGTTTCATGTCTTTTAAAACGAGTGTTTACTGTATTTTTTGACAGAATGTCTGACTGCAAACGCTCCTCTGTTGTTTTCAGCTAGCGGTGACATCAGCAACAAGTTCTCAAGACTGCGCCGGTTGTCATAATCATGCTGTAGAACATTGTATATGATCGTAAATATCCTTATTATAAGGCTTAATGCGCAAAAAAACAAACTGCCCTTAAATGCACATATTTTACTCTGGTCTTCGTCCTGATTTCTTTGTGACCTTTCTCAGACCCGTCCTTGACCTGGACCTGACTGATGTGCTCTTTCCTGCGGCCATAAGTGAAGAAGGTCTTAAATCCATTGAGGGGGGAGGGGGGATTGAACACCCTATCCAAGCCATGTGTCTCAGGTTCATATGCTCCTTCAGGGGCCCGCGTTGGGACATAAATTAGAGGGATGCCTTCCACCATAAAGCAGCCTCTTAAAAGGGAGTGTGGTTGATGCAGCTGGCGCTCTTTGTTACAAACAGGCATATTTAACCTTATATGGAGCCTGGTTCCTTAAGCAAACACACTGAATAAAAACTAAGCCTTGATGCTAAATTTTCCTTTGTGTGAGGAGTGAAAGCAATGTTCAGGACAGCAGATGAATCAGTGGAAACCAAATTTACAGCACAGTGATTCTGACAATTCCACCTTAACTGATGTTATTGTTCTATCCCTCCGAATGGCAGGACCCATTTGAGAACATTATATAACCTGTAAGGCAATTTCTCTGATGGCCCTTTAATTCAGTTATGGCGGCAGCTGAGACAGCTTCCCTCCTCCTCACTGGGTTCAGTTACCAGCAGCAAGAGCAAATGTGTCTAGCAGCTGGTAGCATATGGGGTCTCTCTCCTTCCCCGCTTATATGGGATAAGAGCACAAAGACGCCAGCAGTGCACAGCTGTCTAGACAAAAGCAGGCAAGATTTGGAGGGAAAAAGCCAGTGGAGTTAAACTGGACACCAGGACGACAGGATATATGATGGACCCTTTATGGCTCACATTGAGAACGTGTGGCAAAGGTGGCCTTTATTCAGTCAGTCACACTGAGAGCTGTAGCCGGGCTGTCCTAAAGCAAAGTTCAATAAGCACCGAGGAGAGTTATCTGGATCTGTGCTGAGGCGTGAGGCCGAAAAATGTAACCTTACTCCGCAACACATGTTTCTAGGCTTCCCTGCTCCTAACGGGGGGGCTGAGGGTTGGATGAGGATGGAGAAGTGCAGCAAGCCTGTGTGAACAACAACTCCCCACATGAAAGAGAATAGCAAAACACTGGACCAGCTACCAAGTATGTAACCCAAAAACAGCAACCCCCCAGCAGTGAGCTGGAAATATGGAACAATGTGTTCTCTGTTGACGAGAAGAAAAAAAATTATGAGACGGGAACAAAGGTGCAGATCTGTAATTGCAGAGCTGAGCGTGAAGGTAGAAAATAGTCAGTGCAGGCCTGTAGTGCATATTCAAGAGGTTATAATTAAAATATGTGATGATCTGAGCACACAGAGTGGTCAGCACTGGTCATCAATAGATATTTAGATTACTGGCTTTCAAACCTCGTTTCAGGGCCATGAGTGCATCCTGATTCTGTGCTCAAACTCAATTATCCCGGCCTCTTATCCGCATGAAGTCTGCACCACCATTTTGATCCTATTAGTTATGGACCTTAAGTGCCTTTCATTTTGTTCTCCACAAGTCAGAGGGAAATGTCAGCATCAGTGAGGAGTGTGCGCAAGATCAATGGCGGCAGTAAATATTAAAAAAAAAAAAAAAAAAGATTTTACATTTACTCACTCGCAACATGTACATAAAATGAGGGTGTGTGATATGAAGATATTAGAGCGTGAACAATTAGAATGTGTCCCCAATTCGCTGTAACATAGAGATCATTTGCATTGTGCTTCAGTGCACATTCTATCTGTTGAAGTTCTAGGCTCAGACACACAACGCATTTTTCTCTCAACCAAATCACACATCACAATCATTTGCTACTCCATTCTGTTCCAGTGCCTCCCATACACACACACATAAACTAAACACAGTAGACATGTGGCGCCTTCTTCCTTCCCCTTTCCCAACGCAATGTTAGTCTTGTAAATCTAAATGAAAGCATCACGAACAGGTCAGAGTTGCTTATGGTAGCTCGTTCTGAGGAGGGGGGACTTGGCATTTTCTGTCATTATTGACTGACAATATAACCATTTTTGCTGCACTATACCAGTTGTGGAGGTCCTAGACGGGCTGGAAAACTTAACAACATCTTGTCCGGGTTAATAAAATCATCCACTGGTCTGTTAAGTTACAAATAGCCACAGCTGAGACTTTAGCATTGGCTAGTAACATTAGTGTACAGAGGAAGAGGGCCTTTCTTTTTTTTGTCATTAACTACAGCAGGTACAGTCATCATTTCTGCACAGTATCAGTTGCGGAAGTTCTAGAAATGCTGATGAACTTAACGACATTGTGTCTGTGTTCATAATGTAATCCTGTGGTGTATTAAGTCATGTTCTAGGAGCTCCGAGTATTCACACACACCACTGCTCTGGCTGCCATGTCTGATTCAATGTCCAGATGTCAAGACGTCCGTGCCTTCAGAACGTCAGTCGTCGGGAGAATTTCAACACTGATTAGTTGTCCTGACACAGCATCGTGTGAATTCACCTTAAGAGTTCAGCGTTTTTTAATTTGTTTACTTTTGCAGAGTCTGCAGTTAGTTAACTAAACACATTTACTATACATGTTATTCTTAGAATTTAATCATT
>JAQFJA010000006.1:25350043-25360359 GCA_029874485.1 Naso brachycentron
GATTGGCTGATTGAAACAAGTGACGTGCCTTATGCTCTAAAACTGGCCTCTGGCGACTTGACAAGCTGAGTTGCAGGCAACACCATCAGCAGGCTTGAGTCGAGCTGAGAAGGTCCGGTTTACACCACTGCAACTTTCCCTGCAACCGTTTAGTCTCCTGAATCTTTGGTGCAAACTGGACTTAAAAAGAGAGAGCGACAAAAACAAAATAAAACGCAAGCTGGAGCAAAAACAGTAAAGGGAAGGTGCAGTGGAGTTGCTTCCTTAGGAAGCTCATGCTACGGCTAGTTTAATTTCCAGACCTTACCTACCCCAACTTTAAATGATTGGGAAAATCAATAACAAAGTTCCATGACTGGTTTTGTTATTTCAGTGTGCACACAGTTAGAGGCTATGAGCTACTTGGCATGTGAACATTTAACAGACACTTTTCTCTCAGGGGCTGCAGTTACATTAATATTTGTTTGTTTCTGGCAGATGGATGTCAGTGGTGACCTGATCTATCCATAAAAGAGGCTCATTATTTCTGAGCATCCCCAACTTTGTTCCTTTACCATTTTCTCTGCACATGGTTTGCATCACTGGTTTTTCTAACAGCTCTTGCCACTTAACCACACTTCTGTGATCCAGGCTATTGCATTCAAACACTTTAGTCATTTTTGGTGCAGTGCGAACTACAAATCAGATTCCATTTATGTCTCATGGAGGTATTGGGGAGGAGGCAGAAATCTCATATTTTTGAATAATAAAAGCATGCAGCATTGCAAGATACTAATTTTGTAATTTGGGTGAAACAAGCTCTTCTTTAGAAATCTAGAGGTGATAATACATCACAGCATGGTGCCTTTAAATGCTCATACTTCATTTTTCCAAATAGTGCACTGGGGAGGGAGTCTGGCGGGAAATTCAGTTTAAAATAGCCCTAATGTGGTCCTGTGAGGGCTGCATGCGATCCAAGCTGTGAGCAGACAATGATAAATTCTGAGCTGAAACCTTAGTGCTGTGAGCAGAGCTCCATCATGGATCACCTCATGCAGCAGAAGGTTGACATCGGATACTCCCCGTGGAGGGGACCCTAGACCCCGGTACAGTGGGTTTAGCGGGCTGTTGGGGGCCCCTCTCTTTTGAATGAAAGCACAACGGCGGACAGCCGGCAGCAGACGGGAGCGTTTAAGGAGGGACCCGTGTGGTGAGGGGCTTGGACAGCATCCAGAGGCTCTCGCTGAGCAGCTTAATCACAACCAGATTTGGAAATTTAAGATCAAAACAAAACTAGGGAAGCTTGTAAAATTTATGAGGTCTTTGTAAGGTGAGACTGCAACTGTACAAGGAGGCTGTGTATGCAACTGTGTCCTGTAACTACTCTTTATTATCTGCAACATTATCACAAGAAAGTCATTACAGTCACGTCCTATATCCTACATGAGCTGTCATGTTCAAAATGTACCCAGCCATGACAGAAATGCTGACAGTTTAATTTCAGCATTATTTACTTCTGTGCATCCATGTGTGCCGTATGCTGGCAGGCGGCCCATATTCACAGCACTCGCTCAGAATATGAGCTACATTACATTTTTACATTTCTCCTCATTTGCATTGCCAAAGACCTTTAAAGAACACCTGAGCTAATTGTTGCAGGGATTCTACTCCACAGCAGAAGCACAGCGATGTTGAGTGACTACATTTGAATCCTGAGATTGGCTTTAAGCAACAGCTGCACTGGTTGAAGCACCATACAATTGCTACTCCAGGTCATGGCCCCTTGTTACATAAACCCCACCCATTTTTCCCAAAACAGCTTAATCTACGAGACATTATGTTTGTTTACATTTGTCCATATTCAATAAATGTTACAGGAAGTAGCTGAAAATGTGTGACATTAGTTAAAGAGAACGTCGGTGTCAAAATCCCTCTTGATGCTAACATCTGAGCTAGGAAGGCAGCACTTAAGGAACTATTTTTCCAGGCGTAATAACCTTGGTCTCAACAGCGATTTTTGACCAAATGATTGCAGGCGTCCTCTTAAGTTGGGGGGAATTACCTACACCTAGCAACTTTCACATGTCCTGTAGTGTATCAGTATCCTAATTCAACATGAATGGCAGAGAATGGGGTTTAAAAATGCAGCCTGAGATCTACTAAAGTATGCATACGGTTGAATTTTAACAACATTTGTAGAAAATAGGAAGATATGTTCCTTTAAGGTTACAGAGAGACTGTATTTTCCTTGAAGAGTGCTGTGAGAGGATAAATGCAATCATTAAACAGGCTCATGTTTTAGTCACTCCAAAAGGAAACAGAAGCCTCAAAATGAGTTTTTGAAGAAGACAAATTAAATACGATGTCGGTAAACATTTTATTGATAAGATTAGTATCAATGCCGCTACAACTCGCAAGACACTTTGATTAAAAACATTTAATCATTATGTTGATTTCTGAATTTCAAGATGAGATCTTTATAGTGCTTGTTTTTCTCAAACAGTCTCATACACATTATTATCCATCGTTCATTGGTTACAAACTATAGAAGACAGAAAAAAAACAGCAAATATGAGCATTTAACAAAGCTAAAACCAGGCGATTTTTGACATTTTATCCTAAAAGGATGTTTTAATATAATTAATTGAGTGTCAAAATAATTGATAATTATCTGTCACTGACCTCCATTGTAGGACAAGGCATGTATTAATTGATCAAACTTGGAATTTTATCAGTCGTTATCAGATCATTCAAATGAAGATTGATTATTTTTAATCCCAGCTCTAATGAGAGCATGAAAATTAACAGGAAAGTTAATTGAGATCTGGCTCATGAGTTTATGGCTGTGACCAAAGAGTTGGATGGACACACAGCTGACAGACCGACCACAATCACCATCTTTAAGACCCACCAGTAAACTTTGCAAATTGGCTGTTTGGAACAGGCACATAAATAATGACTTTCCCTTAAATTGAAGAGTCACCTTAGATTTTTTTTTTTTTTAACCCTTGTTTTAACACAAGCTTTTCCCCCGGGATTTCTTTACTGGTTTATTAAAAGTAATCAAATAACTCACCTATTATTGAAGACGACATGAGGGGAAGCCACCAATTGATCCAAAGGAGCAGGGAAGGAAGAGACAGAGAGAAAAACAAAGGTTAGTGCAAACAGCTTTCAGAAAACACATACAGTCACACATGAAAACTCTTCCAGATGTAAGGTGAATCAAACCGAGACGCCTTTGAGCAGAAACAGCTTTACAGCAACAACAATACCGGATCATTTCTGAGGGAGAGGAGAAAAATGCATAGCTATTTTCAGACGACCTTTAAATAACACAGTGAAATGCAGCTCTGCTCCTCACTCTCAGTTTTACCCTCAACAAGGTTGATCGTGTTGTTGCATTAATGATAATGACACAACAAGGGTGTGGAAGAGATTTTAAAATTGTTAAGGGGAGCACCCTTTTAAAACTAACTTTGGAGGATGTGATGTCATAACTGCAATGTTATTTCCCTGCAGCTGGGCATCATATTGTTTCCTTGTTTCATTTAAGTACACACATAGGTGCTCTGTCTCTGCCTCCACTGTCTCGGTTAGGGTCAGTGTTCCTCAGCTGTAAACACTGCATGACAGAGTTTGAAATACCATTTTGACAAGACAAAAGCCTTTGGGGTTTTGTTTTTTTGTTTTTTTTTTCCTGAATGGCACACAAAGCCTATTGTAGAGGCTATAAAGACAAAATCTGACCAGAAAAACACAGACTGGACTCTAACTTGTTCTTTTACGACCCATTTTATGGCATGTTTCCTCAATCCAGGCAAGCAATCCACCAGTCACAGATTTTTCTGGAAAGCAATATGCTTTGTGTCTGAATGTGGAAGAGAAAATTCAGATTTTCAGCCTTCCCCTTTTCACACCACTTCCTCTAGTAGAATCACCGAAAAACACTCTCGTACACTGAAGTTCTTTTATTGCCCGCGAATCACGACAACTGTGCGCGAGTGAAAAGGCTGCGTAAAGCAAATGCCAAGGTCGTCTTACTAATCTACCTGAAGAAAAAGCCTCGTCCTTTTACTTTGCTAAAGTGGAAATCATCGCAGCCCCCGAGCGCTAAAGAAAAGAGGGCAGGCAAAGGGCAAATGAGAGGGAAAAAGTAACTTTGAAGTGAAGGGAGTGTAAGCAAATTGCTGGAAAGGTCACAGATATTCAAAGGGAAATGTCTTTATAAGAATCTGCCCACAGTTTTGATTGCACACTGGCAGAATTGCTTGGCAGCGTCCTTAAAGTAGCATTTAAAAATAACATTTACCAACAGCTTGATCTGCACCTTAAGATTTTTTGCTACAGAAACATCCACATAAAGTTCGGAGACAGCACCCGGTGTTCTCCCCAGTGAAAGTCATTTTTAGTCACTGCACAGTAATTTAGTAAATAAGGTTTGGCAGGATCAGAAGCCCAAAAGTCCCTGTTTAGAAAGTATAAGGACACTGAAGGTGTGCAAAGCTGCATACATTAAAACATTTTTTAATGTTAATGTTCCACATTAACGAACCAGTAACTCCCACAAACATCTTCTGCAGTTTTGTTGATATCACAGGCATGTTTTTCATGAAAAGTCCACCACTTTTTTCTTTCTAACCTCTCAACATTAGGGATGTGAACAACTCAATATTTTGCGAGTCGACATGTCGAAGGCACGAGTCGACAAATGTATCTTTTTTTTCCCCCAGAAATTGCACTGCTGAAAAGAAGGTGCAAACAGCGCCTGCTCCGTTGTGCTCACGACAACTTCTGTCCGAATACTGACACAAACAACACAGATAAAATGTCACTTCGCGCTTCCCACTCTTCAACACGACCGAGTATTGTTGGAACGGTGCCGTAGTTTAGCAACTGTTTAGCCATTCATCCAGCTTTGCACTGCACAGCTGCGTAGTACTGGACAGCGGTAAAGTTAGCTCTATGTTGGATATCCCGTTCCAACAGCGAGCAACAGTTTACTGGCTATAGCCTTTCAACTTCTGTTTGCTGTTTGCTTCTTTAGAAAATCTAAATTAAGTTAGATTTACTTCATTCACACCTGAAAAAACACTTTATTAGAGCCATCTCTAAGAGCGTGCTCACACTGTAAATAGTGAAGCAGAGCACAGTGGTGTCAGAGTGTGTCAGAGAGGCAAGGTGAGGTGGGCAGGGACAGCGCTGTGCACAGGAAGGGAGAGGCGAGTGCAAAGCTTATTCACAACTAGGCCCACAGCAGAGAGAAAACCCTCTCTGCTAGCGAGGATGTGACGGGGACGTACAGGTAGTTTTACGCACAGACGGACAGTTTCTTGTGCCCTGATTTTTCTATTTCTATTTCTAGAGTCGACTTGAGCATGTGTTGAAAATCAGTCAGTGAGTTGGCATACTGTTCACATCCCTACTCAACATGGTTACTTTCTGATTTTTATTTTTAAAGAGTTTTTGGAGGACAACATGGCACGGGGGGGGGGGGTGTAACTGCTTTTGCTTCACAGATAATACTTTTCATTTTTTCATTCACATGCCTTTTTTCCATGGGATTGTTTACAAAGGCTTGTTATCAAAGTTCACAAGAAGCCAGTTGGTATTATATTATCTCTGTGCCGCAACCGTGGACGCCCACCACCGTTTGTGATCTGTCGGCAGTGAGTCATCCTCCACAAGATAAATGTACAGAACTCAGGGAGGAGAGGGATCTCTGAGTGTTCGCCTCTCTACTTTCGCAGCTGGCAGAGTAAAGCACGGACTGTTGTGAAACTGAGATCTGACTTGTTTTGATTGTCTGTCAGGGCAAATAAATATATCAGTGAATATTTTTGGAATATGTCCAGCCTCTGTTGAAAATACACAGCTTGAAAAAGTGACATGTTGTAAATAATCGTGCCAGCGTGCAATCTAAAAATTGGTTGTGTTTTTATAAGCAACCAAGAATAAATTAGTGACATAGAAGGGGATTTTTATTATTGGTATAACCCATTATTGTTATTTTCTCGGATCAAAAAGTTAGAGAGTTAACACACGGTTGTCCGTTCCTTTATCTGGACTGGCCCCTCCCTCATTTACACCACGGAGGTGCCCTTGAGCAAGGCCCTCATTAACTCCAAACGCTCCGGTGGAGCTCCTTCATGACCAACAGACAAGACTGTGGTTTCACTAGGCACTTTTTAGGTGTGAACGTGTGTATCTGTGATCAGTGAAATGTCCCTGATAAATACAAGTTAAAAACACAAACAAACTGATTCTGCTTCTAAAAAGAATAAACTGAAGGAAATTGTGTTCGCAGGACCAAACCATCAAACATCCTCTTCATGTATACAGCCACGTTAACGGCCACTTGTGCATCTCTTCATTCACTAACTGAAGTCTTTTGTTGGAGTGAATAAGTCCTCCCCAAGCACGCACTGCTCCAGCTTTACACATTCAGCATTTCCAGACAGCAGCACTTAACACATTCAATAGACATCGTGAGCATTTGAATTACCCTGACGTTCCAGTTTAGCAGCTTTAATTCTAAACTCTCAGACTGTGGAATTGCCAGACCCATAATTCCAGGTGACCCGGTGGTGTTAGCCCACCAAGAGGCTGCTCACTGATGGATTCAAGGTAACACTACAGGCTCAGATCTCTCTCTGACCGTATATACAAAACAAGAATCAACATGGATTTATGCCATTTAGGTGGAAACTGCTTACTTTGTCACTTTTGCTTGTTACATCTGTTTTATTTGACAGCTCAGATGCAATGCAACAGATGAAGAGCAAACAGCTGCTCTTTTAAAGCACATTGAAGTAAAGATGAGCCAAAGGCTGCGAAGCTTCAAGCATTGCCTCAGCAGTCGACCAAAAGTAATATTCAGTTGCGTGTTTTTATCCTCTCAGTTAAGAGCTATGCAGTGAATAACTTACATGCAACGTGGCTGTAAGGTATAGTCTAGAGTTATGGTCGACAAAACAGGAGTTGTAAATGGCAGAAGAAGAAAAAAGTTTCTAGTAGAAGAGGAGAGGTAAACATCACAATACTTTGTGTTTGTTTATGCAGTTGTTCAGTAAACGGTTAAGAAATGTGAAGCTCCGCACATTTTTTATACAAGTTACAGGCACCCTTTTTTTGAAACCCGGGATAGAAGATCATTATCAGCAGGTAGTGGTAGCTGTAGCTGATTTACCAGCTAACAAAGTAATGTAAATGTTACCCGAACACGTATAAAATGACAGAATGTTTACAAAGGCTGAAACAAAGACGTAAGACTAGAGTTATACGTGCCTTACACAAAGTTGCTGCAGGCAACTGAAGAGGAACTATAACGTTACATGGACAACGTGAGTTACAGAGCTGCCGTACATGTTAGTGGCTAAAGAACAAAATCTCCTGAAGTTAATGTTACTAAAGGAAATTGAAGAGGAGATACTGATGGACGAGCTGGAAGCAGACTTTGTCAAAACTGTGTATTATCATGACAATATTATTTTACCTTTGGAAAGCCTGTGCAACAATGATGATGGACAGAGAGCAAGGCACAGCAAGTAAGGACAGCTTGCATTAGTTTAGTGATGTGAGTACACATACAAGCAGTTGAGGTTGACAGACGTGGTGAGCTTTGGCCCATGGTTGCAATGAATTTCGCATGTGGTTGAACAATTGTCACAGAAGCTTCAAAGCCCAGAAAAACGTATCCGAGACAACCATACACTGAAGAAGACTTAGGAAGACGGTTGACAATGTCTCTCATTTAAGACAGTTGAACTAAGCTAATGATGCGTGCATTTTATGTCTGGAATGCATGAATGGCACTCACTGTATTTCGTCTTATACGTCACATCTGCTGCATTTAAGGGTCTGTTCCTGTGACTCTGTGTATTAGCATGAAATTGGAATCCTGTATGGAAAAGGCATCAACCAGGAACAATGAATGTACATTGAGTGGCTATTAACAATGTGTCTGATATGATGTAAATGTTACGCAAATCTGTAACAATGTGCCTGTGAATCTTTGGATGATTTTCTATAAATGTCACCACTAGTAAAAACAAATCAGGCTGGTGCTTCTCTTTATTTATCTGTCTTGCAGAGCATTCATCAGAGCTGATAAGGTGCTATCAGCTAGTTGCTGTGCCAAAATAAAAGCTCGCCAGCTTTCGTTATAAACATCAGTCTTTGCTTTCAGCAACTGGCCATGAGTCAGCTCTGCCCGCCTTAGTTAGAGAAACTGACAGCAAGTAAAACAGTATGGAACTGTTTTTTTCATTTAAACTGCTGCTTCTTCAACAACAAAGCCTTTGGCTTGTCTGTTTTGTCATTTGAAGGAGTCACCGTCATGTCCGTTCCATACAGCCCTAACTAACAGTGCGCTAGTGTCCAGGCTGACTGCTGAAAACAAGCAGAACAGAGCAGAGAGTGTGCCAGTGGCAGAGCACATGGGCACAGATAACAGGATTAAGCTTTGGCTGAGAAGTATTAAGACCACAAACTTTTCTCGGACTCTGCCAACAAAGCCACTGATTTAGTACCAAACTGCTGCGAGTCAAGGTCCGACTAGACACAGAACAACAAGTAAACTGACTCTTCTAACTTGACTTGTATGCCATGGATGCACCATGTCTATCTGACTGACGCCAGAAGCACAGACACATGTGCACACACACACATCCTGTCTTAAAGAGATTGCAGTTGTTGTAACCGAGGTCCAGGGTGGCCAGGTCTGCCGTTTTTCCATGGAATTGGGCTACTTTTGAGGTGCTGCTGCAGGTAGACTTTTTGGTCCAGTGGTTAAGAGGACCTATTTTGGACGCTGGGTAAATGAATAATAAAATCCATGTCATAAATAAACTGCTTTGTTACAACTTAGATCCAACCAAATTGATGAGCAGATAAGCAGGTACAGGTACGTAGAATATGTCACATGTACACAGGCAGCGCCGCAGCCCACCCCATGAATTCTGGCATTGGGCTGGTTTCTGGGCTGGATTTATGGTTATTGGGCTAGTTTTGTCACACAGACCTGGCAACCCTGCCATGGCCTTTGCATTTGTTCTGCCTAAGTGGGCAAACTTAGCCCATCTTCATTTCTGTCGGTTATCTCAACCTGGACAAACCTCATCTGTTATAAAGGCCTAGAAGGTGCGAAATGACATCAGATGTCAGTATCCAGATTTTGTAATCAGATATAGATCACATGTATACTGTATGTCATGTTTAATGAATGGTCCTAGTATTGACTTTGATGATGATCTAGTGGTGTTGGATCTCTGGAATTTTGATCACATAACCCTGGATTTGGCTTTTAATTTCTGTGTTGCGACAGCCTATCAAAGGTGAGATTCTCCCAACGTCACTGATGTCCTGACATTGAGACCACAACATCCGTTGCTGTGTGTGAATACCATGGAGTTGTACAACAAACTATAACATTGACTTATACCACTGAACTATGTAATGAACACAGACACAGTGTTGTTAAGCTTTTCAAAGTTCCTGGGACTTCCCCCACTGATACAGTGTAGAAGTGACTATCATATGATGTTACTGGCTAACATGTCAACTGTGGCTGTGTGACACATAAACAGACCTCCAGTTTATTTTATGAACACAGTCACGACGCTGATAAGCTTTCAAACGTTTCTGGAACTTTCACAACTGATTTCGAGCAGAAATGATGATTATATGAACCATAGTTGATGATAGAAAAGCCCTTTCCTCCTGACACTCACAGCTAAGCTTAAGGCTGTGTGTCTTGATAACATTACATGGAGCTGTGCTGCCTGAGTTTTAAACTGAACAGCACACATGGTCTCGCCATCATTTTTTTTCATTTACAGGTTAATCGAGCATCATAATATGACTATGTTGTCTTGTTGCTTGTTGTTAATGCAATTCGAGTTGGATTTATGCACGTCGTCAGCGCGTTGGTCATCAGCTCATGCTGCTGCTGATGGTTGTTTTAATTTGCTAGGATCTCACATAGTGACAAATGCCAGTTTAGCTGATCTGCATAAAATTTAACCTGTTTAAGCCTGCACTCCGGACCGGACCGCTAAAACACCAACACTGACACCAACCCTACATGCCTACATGACATGTTCCAAACCAGCATATCCTCAGAGTCCAAGTGAAAAAAGGTGCAAGCAAACAGTCAATACTGTCAAACCAAAAGCATCTCTTCTGCTCTAACCACCACCTGTGCAGTTTAGGAATATGTGCAAAATTAGCAAGTCACAATTCAACCTGTACTCACTTGTCTACAGGGGCTCAAAAGAATATTACACGGTAAAAACAACAGACACTACTCAACCAGAACAGTAGATGCTGGAAATCAA
>JAQFJA010000006.1:25441510-25452263 GCA_029874485.1 Naso brachycentron
CTTTGCATCATTTTGCGTAAAATATGGAACATCTATAGTTGTATGACTGCTAAAATTAAGCAGTTGTTGGTGACGAGAATGTTCAGAACAACAAGCAGCAGCTTTGGTTTGAAACATTTGTGCTTTCATGTTGTTTTGATTTCTAGAAGTTAACAGTTTGGTTTATAATGTCAGTATTTATTGAAACTAAACATGGTGAAGCTGCTCAAATGTGAAACAAACTGCTAGAGGAGCTAAGACTTCAAATTCAAGGTAAGATCTTCCTCTTAACTTTACCTCTCACCTTTTAATAAATTTTCTCTCAAATCAAATTTCTTTGTCGGTTTTATTGCTTTTTTTTTTTTGCCGTGCTTTTGATTGTTTTGTTGTTTTCATTGTGTGTCTTCTTTTTAACCAACATGCTTTTGTTGGCCTGCTTTTAGTCTTTTGATCATTTCTTTAGCCTGTGTGCTCTGTAGCGCACTTTATGTTGCCTTTGGGTATAAAATGTGGTCTATAAATACATTTTTCTCGCCTTATCTTTTTGTTCTTCCGCTGTTGAATTCACTGTCAAGTAAATGTGCCTGCCTTCCACGGTGTAAAGTGTACTGCAGCAGATTGTTGTTATTATGAACTAAACAAACATTGACTTCACTGTATTTGTCTTGATCAGATGTTTTTTGTTTTGTTGAATAGAGGGAAGGAATGGATGCTCATGTTATGTAGGATGTGAGGGGTCACTAATGAGGGATCATTAACAGTAAGACAGAAAACAAAATGTTTCACTTAAGCATCCACCTGTTTTGTTTCTTTTGTGTTGTTTTTTGTTTTGTTGTTGTTTTTGTTTTTCATTGCAAACACAACCTGCTCCTTCATAGCTTAAACACATTCATTGGCCACAGTAACCTCAGAGAAGTGTAACTTTGACTCGACATTCCCACAGGCTTTAAAAAACAGCCACCACCAGGTGGAGACAGTAAGAGCCAGGAGAGGGCATCTTGTACATGTATCTAATGCATATTCATATTATTTTATAACTACCAAACATTCTCCCAATAAACCTCTGAGATTAACATTGACATTGCAGATTTCTTTTTTTTAGTGTGTAATTACACAAATGATATACACTTTTTGTACCCATGCATATCTTTGCCAGATCCGGAGGGTGACAGCCTACAAATGTCTCACTGGCTGGCTGGCTGAGTGACTGAGTGACTGACTCCCCATTATTGAAACCAGCATGTGTGGGGGTTGAACTGTGGCTGCAGAGCAAAGCTGAAGCTGTTGAACTTCTTGCTCTAAGACTGTGAATACATCACGTACCACGTTAGATTTGTCCAAATAACATCTGTTTGGACATTTGCTCTCACGTTTTTGGAGACTTTTATTAAGTTAGCCGTGATGAGATATAAACGTGTTTGTCCAGCCATTTTCAAAATGAAACCCAAACTAACGAACAACATGATAAGGAGTAGCTCCTGCTCCAACATAGTTTATTTGTTTGAAAATTTGCTGCAACAGAAACATTTTCAGAAATGCATGGATCAGCTCTGATGTCATCCATGTGACACCCACACTTCAACACCATTTTACTGTGGGCTGTTGCTATTTAAATGATGTTAAGCAGTGCCAGCTTTCAAAGTGATCCTGTTATTGTGTGTTGTATTGATGTATGAGCGTTTTCTAATAATTTACTTTGGAGAATAGAGAGGCTTCTTTCAATTATTTGATACGTTTCCATTCGCAGTATTATCGCGGCAGCAAGCAGCTTCTCTAGACAGTCGTGAGACGAGTTAGTTTGACCCGACTTATGGTGTGTTGTTATAATATATTTAATAAGTAGTAAAATGTCTGTATGGCACACAGATAGTTGTGTACATCGATCAGAATTCATCAACATATATCCCTACTGGCATTTATCCGGGTCTGGCTTAACTAGGCTTGCCTCGTCTTGTTTCAACTCTTTTAATAACTTACAACTCCAAATGTCACCTTATTATCACGTCTGCACATCTATGGTACTGCAAGGATGGCCATGCAACATTTCTCTGCCCTTTTTATACTTCCTCTCTGCCTTGTTGGCACTTCTGGTGGAACAAAAGGATCAGAAAATTGTTTTTTTAATAACTTATTTCTCTACAAAGTTGTGGTTTTTGATTCTGATAAAGCATTGCCTGTGCTTTGTCCGTATTTAATTTTGCAATAAAAAGTCTGTATTTGACCTGTACTGGATTATGACTAATTAAGTAATAAAATCCCTCTTTTGCTCTTTTTTGTCTTTATTTTAAATTTGTTTCGTCTGTCCTTGAAGTGTCTCATCCCTCTGTGTCGGGAGATTGGAACAGACTCATCTGTGAGGAGCCCCATCACCAAACTGCTCCCACGATTTACCGTCAGTTTATTTCTCCAGCTTATTTCTGGCTCCACTTCTTATGTCATTAAATCTTCTCCTACATTAGACGGCTGTTTGAGGAGGGCCTGAGCAACAATCAACCAAATTTGCTACCTCCTCCCCAGCTAATTTACTATCATCTGTCCTCAGTGGCTCATTTGCAGAGCCATAGATTTGCTCTTGGCTATTTGAGACTTCCTGCACAAGGACATCAGTTTTCTCCTGACCCTCATTGCAGTTTGATGCAGTGCAATTCAGAGAAAAGTGAAGGGACGTAAAACTGAAACATACACAAATACATATTCAGTGAGAATGAGCACAACTTACTGTGGAATACACACATTTTTATGAGAGTTGTCTAAAACACAAGTTAAGAAAAAATTAGAGAGAACTTCACCTTAAATCTTTGATGGAACTGATGGGTGCTCATTAGTGAAATGACTGAAGTCTGATGATAAGAGATGACAGCAAATGACGACTTTCATGTGCATGCATGATAAACAAACTGAATAACTGTCACATCTTGTTGGATTTTCGACTTTCTGAAACTAAGTAAGGTAAAGTAACTTTATTCTTACTTGTAGGTAGATTTGGTTCACAGTGAGTGAGTCGGCCTCCTTTTCACACACACAATCAACACACACAGGACAGAACTTCAAGGGACTATGAGGAATTTCAGTTTTCGTTGATTTTAGCGCCCCCTTTGGACAAAAGCGACAGTGACACAAGAACCTACTGTTGTAAACATCTTTGCTAGCACGTGCCAGGCAGGCAGAACTCGGCACAACATCGACAACACGTGTATTCGTTTTGGAAGTCAGTGAGAGAGAGACGGCAGGATGGATCACGATGAGGTAATGTGTTTATATGTGACTAAGAAATAAGTTATAAGCCAGTTGTATGGCAGTAATGTCCACCGAGACCGATTACCTCTATTTTCTGTATGTTAACTTTACACAGCCATTAGCATTAACAGAGGAATCATGAGACTGTTTCATAAATACTTAAAAGTTCCTCGTAGTCACTTTAATATAATAAAGTCACAATAGTGCTAAATACTAAACAGACAAAAGACAAGGCCAATAAAAGCCAGATTTAAAAAAAAGAATGTACCATGAGTCAGTAAAACCATGTTAAGTAAAAACAAGAAAAAAATAAGAATATACCACCAATCAATAAAATCATAGTAGGTAAAAACAAGACAGAAATGAAATTTGCCGTCAGTACAAACTAGACAAAACAGGATAAGAAAAACAGACATTTAGATGTGCAAAGATCAATAAATTGCTAATAAATAATACTGAATTTTGCTCCAACATCATCAGAGCTGTTTTGCTTTGACTTTTCGATCTCACTGATGGCTGCTGGGACAAAGCTGTTTTTGTATTGCTTGGTTTTACAGGCTGGTACTTTATGTCTACGTCCAGATGGGAGAGGCTGACATTCACAACATAAAGGGTGGGAGCCTTCTTTCAAGACAGATCGAGCTATCCTCTGCAACTGTCTCATGTGCAGGAATTTTGGGTTAGACTGTCCTTCCAAGCAGCCTCTGTTTTTAAGAGACAGGTTCCCAAACCATGACACCGAGCAAAAAGATAAAACAGATTCAATAAAAACACGACAAAATAACGTCATCGAAGTTCTGTCAATGTGGAGGGACGACACTTTTTTCAGGCAAAACAAGCGCTCTTTATAATGGTGACTTCCTGTTTTTCTCCATTTCTCATGTTGTCATCTGTTTTTCTTATCGTCAAGTCCAAAGACTGCTGGAAAAGTGTGCAAACAGCAGAATAAGAGCATGTTTGTGGGTATTTATGACTTGCTGTGGAAGGTCATGCTCATGCACATTTCCCAACTGTTGAGACGTTCAGCTAAAAAAAAAAAAATGGACACAGAGAGTGTGCGCTTTGCGTGCACAGAGTTTTAATCTTGATCCTGCACAGACTTTTATACAGCTGGAGTTAACAGCCATGAAAATATGTGTTGCACAGTTGATGCAGTGATGATGAGGCAACAGCCTCTTGTGTTTATGATAATTGGTCAGGTCATAAAATTAATGTGATGATCATTTACTGAAATTAAAGGTTCAACGTGACACTTTTACAGTGGAAGGTGTGCTGTGTAAATATGAATCCTCAGCCTGCAAACGGTGCAAATATTTCCTTTGTTGTTTCTTTTGTTATTAATGTAATTTTTTTTTTTACTTTTTCAGTTTTTATCTAACCTGTCCAAGAACCAAGACTGAATGTTTTGAGTTAGTGCTAATATTAACAAAAGCGTGGTTGTTGTGTCAAAATCATCCTTTTCATGATCAATAAGAATCACATGATAGCCACTTAAAAGTTCTCCTTCCTACCTAAAATTGGACACACCTGAGTCTTGGTTCTCTTTGTGTATATGTCTTTTTGAGACAATTCCCTTTGGGAGACTAAAGTCAGAAAAAAATGACAGTGAATTTTGCCCTTCTCTGAAAAAAGAAACACTTTGTGCTTCAGTCTAGGGACAAGGCTGCCAAATTCCAAAAATTCACCACCTGTCCTCAGCTACAAAACACTAAGTGTCTGCTGGCTGTTTGCAAGAAGTTCTGCCGTCTGCAGGAGAAAAGAAGTATTTCTGACATTTTGCTTGCATCCATTATCTTCCTTGTGGGAAAACAGCATGAGTCCTTTTGGGGGAATTGTTCCCTCAGTTGTAATCCTTGCGGAGGCATCAATCGATGACTGATGTAGTTCCTTCTGAAGTAGCAAATGGAGATGTGCTGTCGTCTCGCTGCTGTAACACAATGCAGCACAGAGAACTTAAAGACTTTAATGCTGCATTGAGAAATGAACGTGCTGTGTGGCTAACGCTGCAGACTGTGAGCAAAAACATATTGTTAGCTGTCTAGCCAGGAGTTGCTTATCTACACAGAAATCACAAGGTGTTTTCACTTGCTGTGTTTATTTTCAGTAGCAGGTACTGATGTAGCTTTAGACCAAAGCATTAAGCCGAAAGACGCATGAAGAACTTTACCTAATGATTACAAAATTAAAACAGTGAAGAAGGTGGCAGCTGAGATGGACCTGAAGCGCCCGCTTGCACCTGTGTGGGTTCTGTTCGCTGTTGGCTGCCGTTGGTGCTGGTTATTTGTTCCGCCATCTATTTGTGACTTTTTGTGTTGATTTTTTGCTACAAAAATGACAAAATGCTCTTGCTGTTTCATATTGTTAATCACTTTGCATGGCGACAAGCAGATTTCAGTAGTAAGCTAATTGTTATGGTTTGATAACAGCTAACTTGACACAAGCAGGGACACATTATGAAACTGAATTCTGTGTGTTATTTCAAGCATAAAGTGCAGCCGACATCGCTACTGCAACATAATGAAAATTCCATTACGGATCCATATCGTCTTTTTAAAAAACTTGTATTTTTTTTAATCAACTCTCACCATCTGCTGGTGGGAATATGAGATGCAGTCAGTGTAGTCTGACCAGAATCCCTACTGGAGATAAAAACTGAATGACCACAAGGGGGCAGAGCCGAAAAGAGGAAATCCCACCCATCAACCCTAACAATTCGCACCCAGGTTGTAGTTCACATACTTGACCATGTATTTCATGTGTGCCCAAAGAATTAAAGAGTATATTTAGGCCATGTTTACATGGGAGCAGCCCGACTTAAAATGGAAAGGTCATTCCTTTGCGTCTTCAAAATATGTCCCCTTTTACACGAACAACCGAGAGCGCTGCAATATGTGTGTCAGACCGGTAGTCAATGATGTAAGTTTGTAATGACGTACCAGCGGAGCTGCCAAAGTCCTTAACTTCCTGTTGCTGCTAAGCTCTAAGCAGCCACAAATTTAAAAAATTTCAGCTGTAGATTGACACTAAAATTATCCTACGAACACTTAAATTCACCTCAAGAGACTGTCATCATATTTGACCTGCTTTTGGTGCACTGTGGAGTGTTTCATCAGAGTTTGGTACTGGCTAGAGCAGAATGCGTTGACTTTCACTAACATTAGCATTAGCACCGTCTCTGCGTTCACAGGCACTCCGTTTGCCAGTTTAGACACCCCGAAAGAAGGCTGCGTTTTCAAAAGACTCCACTCTGGAACCTGATTTCAAATGTTTGCGGTTCGGGGGCACCAGCACGCCGTTGTCATGTAAAAGGAAGGCCAAACTGCAACAAAAGTGTTTCGTTTGATGTGAAAACTTGTGCCGTGTAAACTGCCCCTTACTGTGGACAATCATGGCCAAATCATCCTTGTCCAGTACTTGAACATCCTCCTCATTGTTTGCTCCTGCATTCAAACAAAGGAAGCTCTGATTTTTCAGCTCTTCAGGGTTTCCAACTGTTGGCTGCTTGTTAAATGGTGTAATAATGACTCATCTGGTCCTTGCTATTTAGGCAACATAGAAAACTATTTTCAGTAGTTTTCCTCATTGCCAGGCTCATGTAATCACTTGAAATGCTGAACGATGAAGCTCTCCATAAAATCCAACCTTCACAGGCGTAATTCTCGAGAGATTTTTACTGCTGCTGGGAGTGGTTTGCAAAGACACACAAGCAAAGCTGCTGTGAAGATATTTTTAATTTCAGTTGCTGAACTAAGTGTCCATAAAATGAAATGAGCAAGTCAGTCCTCTTTGTTCTGAGCACAGCAGACTATAACACTGGTTTGATATGCATTAGTTTGATAAAATAAGCATTTATATTTATGAATGCTTCTCGTTCAGCAGCCTCATATATAAGGAAATTACTTCAAAGTGCCTCTGAATGCTCGAGCCATTGTCCATGCGCTGTGTCGTCAAAGAGCCACTGATGTAGTGGCAGTAAAAACTGTTCATTTCAGCAAAGCTATTTTCAGTCGCTGTGTTCATATTTTCAGCCGTCGCTGTCATAAATTATGAGGTCATCATGTCATGCAGCACATGAAGCTCTCAGTGAAAGTAAAGCTGGTCCACACTGGACGTGAGATGGACTCAATAAAATGAAGGTTATTATATGTGATGCCCTTTTATTTTCCTTTAGGTCCTGTCTTTGTATGTTGGACACCTTGTCCACACTCAGTATGGCGTGTGCAGAGGGTAAAAGTTAAAGTCACATTAGGTCTAAAGAGCATGTGCATTGCTTTTATTCACCATATCTTAATAGTTATTAATGACTAAGTTGAGTTAACTGATCTTTTGGGCAACGTGGGGCAGCAGAAGAAGCTCAAAGCACCACATATGATATATCACTGCTTTTTATACGGTGATCTGTGTGAAGACTCTTTTCTGATTGGCTGGCAGGTGTGAGTTAAAACCGTTTGGATTAGAAGTTTGATTTTATGCACATTAAGCCATTTAATAAGGACATTTACCAACATATACAATGTTATTATGACGACTGACACAGTCCTGAGAGCTGGAACTCGTTGCTGATGTCACAGAACAACAACAACAACGGTGGAGCATGTGCGCTCAGACAAAATACAATAAACACTTGTTTTAAAAGATGTGAAACTCACAAAATGTACAGTGGTGTCCTCCAGTGTACCTACACTAAAACACTAAGCTAAACATTGATGCAGAACTTGGAAATAGCAGTTTGTCTACTTAAAGAAGCAGCTGAAAGAGCCACTTTTGAGTTATATATCTGTGTTAAACTTTGTTAACTGTGTTGTTCAATTGTACGCTAAATTTAGGATTACTTCACCGCTTTAGTTTGCCCCCAGACAGCCGTTTAAAGCCATTCTGGTCTCCCTACTGTCTGAGACGAATAGCTGATTTGCGGAGTGATACGGTGCGTGGCAAAAGCCAGCACTGGTGGGCGTAGTAATATACAGAGGGATTACGGTTGAAAAAATGTAGTGCCAAAATAAACGTCTGTCTGGCTTCAGACTAAACTGGTGAAAAATACCTAAATTTAACGTACAGTTGAATGGATATTGATTTTTTTAGATAACCAATTATATATGTAGCTAAAAAAGGTTTTTCTGCTGTATTCCTGAACAGCGATTTTTTCCCCCCTTCTCCTAAAGTGACACCGCTGATCCCATCTGCAGAGGATCATTGACTGACTTTGCATAAGTTCTTCATACAACCTCACTTCAAAAATACTGAGCTGTCCCTTTAAAACATCTATTTTTACACACACTTGCTCGTTGATTATTCCTCACAGAATGTCTCCCATAGACCGGCTGAACTCCATGCATGGCCACATTTGACACATCCTCTCTGGGCTGCTGCGTTCCCGTGCAGTAGTTTGACATCACCTGAGATTAGCTGTGCAGTTTTTGATGGAAGTCACGTAGAGAAAGTGAGGAAGGAACTTTCATAAGTACAGCAATGCGATCTTTTTCACAGACCTCACTTTCTAACGAGACTTTGATGTTTTTTTCTTTTCCCAAAATGTCATCTGTCAATAAGGCTGGCGCTTTAGGCTATGTATCTTTGATGAGCAGTCAGTGCCTGCGGGCTACAAAACATATATTACCAGGTACTTAAAATGAAGTTTGAAATTCATGTTTTCACTGAGCTTCATGTTTAAATTTATGGAGAATCTCTTGATTTAGTTAAACGCTTGAAGTCAATCAAGATATCTGATCCAATCAATCAAGACATACCCAAACCTTGGATAAACTTGGCTCAGTGTTTGACGTGTCAGACATTAACTTCCATTTTCAACTTGATTGCGAGGCTGTTTTGTCTGTGTGATCCAGAATAGCAGCAAAGATGAAATTCTTTGTTCTGAACATAATTGGACCGTCCCTTTGCGCCTGTTGTTCTCGTGGTGATTTGCTCATTGTTTACAGTAATTACCACACTATCAGAATTAATTTAGCATTATCACACTGATGTGAAAATGCTGCATTCAACACATTTATTTTGCTGAAAATTACTTTTAATGAAATGAAAAGTCAAATAAAAGAATCATTATTGTTGCGCTTGCAGACGTGGGATCCATTCGCCTTCTTATTTTGCCCACAATGGGTGATTTCTATTTCCTGGTGAAACCTTTGTCTTCAACGTAAACTTATGAGGCCAATTAAGTCTTAATTAGTTATCTTAATTAATTAGAAAGTTTATTTACCTCTGGTGTTTTTAATAGCCTTAGAGCTCTTTTGACAACTCTAACATGATGTAGACAACAGTAATGTAATGTTGTGATGCTCAGGTTGAAGCCACATTTCTGAATCTGCCTTGATTATTGTTGCAGCAGATATCCATTTACACACATTGTTATGAGAGTGCTTGTGTTAAGGGAGTGTTAATGTAGTTCTTGTTGTAGCTGAGTGTCAGGGCTGACAGAACAGTATGGTGGCCCTGAAGTACCAATCTAAATCACAAAATGAAAACACAACTACAAAAAGTGAAACACAGCAACAAATCACAAAACTCAACCACGAACAGAAAACACAACTGCAAAAAGGAAACAGGACCACAAAAATTAAAAAACACAACAGTAAAAAGAAAAAACATGACTGCAAAAAGAAAACACACAACTGCAAAAGCAGGAAGCGCAACCACTTTAACTTAACATTAGGGGAAGGCACCCACTATGGCAGAGGATCGTTGCTGCTTGGATGATCACGGACACATTGTCCATGTTCAAACCGAAAGAGAGAGGCCATTCACATGCAGCTTGGGACACTAACATGGTTACCTGCAGGTGGTCCATTGTTGAGGTCAACTTCTTTGAGCCTCTTTGTGCAGCAGCTATAAAAATTTGGCACACTGTCACTGGCAATTTTTTAATGCCACAGTTAAGGCAAAACATGTTTTTCATCTTCTTTGCTTTGCTCACAGACCTGATCATTAGATTCCCGCTTCTCTTTCCTGTCCTTCCAATCAGCAACAATCCTCGGCCACAGCAGGCAGCATCTCCTTTCCGTTTAGATTAATGTCGTTCTTCTTTTTCTTTTTGCAGTTGTGTTTTTTCTTTTTGCATTTGTGTTTTTCCTTTTTTGCGGTTGTGTTTTTCATTTTTGTCATGTTTTTTTCTTTCTGTGGTTGTTTTTTTCTTTTTGTTGTGTTTTTTTCTTTTTGTGGTTGTGTTTTTCCTTTTTTTTTGAGGTTGTGTTTTTCCTTCTTGTTGTTGTGTTTTTTCTTTTCACGGGTGAGTTTATTCTTTTTGAGTTTGTATTTTCTATGTTTGTGTTTGCTGTGTTTTTGTTTTGCTGTTGTGTTTTCCAGTTGGCGGTTATGTTTTGTGATTTGTTATCATGTTTCACTTTTTGCAGTTGTGTTTTCATTTTGAGATTGTGATTGGCCCTTCAGGGCCACCATAGAACAGGGTCCTTTTGTCATTAAACAAGGATGTGCGGTTGTGTTGTGATTCTAACTTATTAAAGCAGTCAATAAGCTTCACCAGGCAGAGAAGAGGAAGAAGGACTTCTGGGTTTGAGTTGGAGAG
>JAQFJA010000006.1:25523851-25538966 GCA_029874485.1 Naso brachycentron
TTTCCGTACACACAATCAAAAGAGTGGTATCCATCTTCTTGTCAGGAACTTGGGAAGAAGGCAAATAACAAAAAGCAAAAAAAAAAAAAAATGTCAGTGTATCTCTTTTTAAAAAAACAAAACTTCAAAGGACAAAAGTTCTCTTCAGGATGTCTGATTGCTAAGTACTCAGAGAACATGATGTACATGGTTTTAATCCTGTTTGGGTTGACATTTGTTGACATCTTGATTTTAGGGGTCTTATAACCGGAGTGTGTTTGCAGCAGCAGCATGACTCATTTCATGGATGGAGTCACTCGTGTGCTGCATGTGCTGCGTGTTGTCTGTCTTACGACTCGTCGCAGTGCAACAATTTTCACATCAGGGCCGAGTTCTCCCATGACGCCAACAAATACTGGTGTTAGCAACTTTCAAATCACTTCCTTGAGGCTACAGTGAACAGATGCTATGATGCGGAGCTGTTTTGCTTTACAGTCATGTTGTGATGTTTTATGCACAAACATGACTTGCACACAGACAAAAAAACATATCCATTTGCATTTTAACACCCTGTAAATAAATAAGAAATATGAGCCTACACTGTTAACTTTGAATGGTCTAACAACATAAACGCTGCAGGCCACATAAACATTTACATTTAACTGACACACTCAACAAGCAGTTGCTCGTTTCGATTGGATGGCTTAATGCTGATCCTGCGAGTTGTGATGCATTTTTGATAACCAGTTTCTTCTCCATAATCCTGCCGAAATTATAACGTCTCCCACTTCACACGTCAGATTTTGACCTCCATCTCTTCCAATGATAGCTGCTGCTTTTTATCAACATCACATTTGTTTTTACTGTGTCATTGATCGCTCTTTAGTACCACAATCCCCCATAAATCACCTGGTGGTAAAACTGATGCTGTGTGACAGGCAGGAGGGCCACACTGTATGACCTAAAATTTACTCTGATAAGGATAAATGCAGCAATAGTTATTTTCATGACCTGTCTTGCCTACTCAGTAGTGATCGGTGTGTCCTGTTTCAGTGCAGTTAAAGATACTGGGTTGGACCAGTTAGATGTTATAACTGTCCCCAGTGTTTGGACGTTGTTAAAAATTGAAGGTACAAATGGATATTGGTCCGCAAGAGATTCATGCCAGTAATTTCCTACCTTCTCTAACTTTATTTTCCAGCCTGAAAGCATTAGAGTTTAAAAGGGAGAGAGTGCTTCGGCTCTCAACCAAGATAAATTAAAGAAAATATTGAGTGTGCAATATCTCATACACAGTGCCAGCTCTCTTGTTGGCCCACCCCTTGCGTTTTTCTCTGTCTGATTCTTGGACAGGAAGAATTTATGGATCGGTCTACTACATGATGAAGCCAAGGTTACGGTGGGACCAGTCGTGTCGGCTCTTGTCATCTTACTCTTCAACTGCTCCAGTTCATGCCCAGACTGACCCTGCTGCTCCATCCAGACACTCAGACTGTCTCAGTGCCCACAGCAGTGCTTCACTCTACTATTATCATTCTGATTGCCGTCTTGTTTCGTTTGCTTTGGCCAAGCACTTTATTTCCAAAAAGAGCCCGGCCTTGGCGCTGACCTTTCCATTTGCAGAAACAGAGCAATCATTCACGAATCACACTGCTAAGTGTAAAATATCCAAGCAGTTTGGTATCACAGGTCTAATGAAATGACTCGCACTTCTTTGCTGCAATTATAGGAAAAGGTCAGTGCCATAACTGATGTTGAGCTCCAGCATGATTGTCCTACTTCACACTATTCAGTGTTTGGCCCGTAAAATATCAGTATAGGCCATATTGTATGACATTTTGTCAGTACATTATTTCACACTATCAGAAATAACTAATTTGTGGTGGATGCTCACTTGGAGTTTACTTTGAAATGAGTATTTTATGGTACATTTGGTTCAGTTATAATTCAGACATTTATGAGTTTGAGGGATATTAGTGGGCCTCAGACCGTGACGGGGAAAATTACCCTTACTTGTAATTTTGTATTTCTTTGCAAATGTAGCCCATGAAATCAAGGAAAAGAGAAAAGTGGGAGAAATAAATTGCATTTTGCAACAGCAAAAAAGTGGCTTTTTCTGAGGTTTATGCTGTCCAGTGGTGTTTGATTTCCACTAATGCTAATCTGTAAGCTATGTTCAGTAAAGAATACACTCTTTCCTTTAATAATAATATTTAAATCACATTGCATTAATATGAAAAATCACACAACCTAGATTGAAAAAATTAAAGCAGCTCCTTGTCCGACATTTAAAACCGGACCACATGTCTGTGCTGCCTGCTTACAGGCTTTGCACGCTGCCATATTACTTCCTGCATGTTGAGCTACATATGTACACACACAGGAAAACTATGTGTCGTTAAAATTTCTGGCCACATTCCAAAATCTACAGACTGTCGGTTTCGATGGCCTTTGCGTGTCTTTCTCTCTCATTATCACAGCTTTTTTTTATTCATAGCAGCCACCTGTTGGTAGTGTTTGGCCTCCCAGTGAAGCCGGTTGCGTTGCATGCAGCGTGACGCCGTTGCTCGAACCCTCCACAATTGATGGCTGTCAGTCAAGGCAAGGAGATAAACATCATCATCATTTGCCATCATCACTTACTCAAACATCGACTGTGAGAGAAATCAGAACATTTTTCTTCCTTTAAATGATCATGACCTGTAAATAAGTGGGTCGCTTGTTGAACCACAAGATCATTTTCTGTTTCTGTACATGTCAAACAAAGAACTGTGACAAGTTCAGTTTATCAGTGTTTTTCTAAAAATTCAGCTGCAAGCTGCAGATTCCACAGTTCGAATTGACTGAACTGATCACAGTTGAACTTCACGTAGTCAATTAACATTATTTCTTTTTGTCTTTGAAAATAAAGGGTGTGCATGTGTCGTCGCCATCGGCTGAAGTCTGATAACTGTGGATTAGGTGGTAAAGGATTTAAATTTTATCTCTGGAAGGAGAGTGTAATTTAGAACAGTATGACGCATATTGTGTCAAAATGTTTAAACACCATAATATTCTCAAAAGGTATATTTATGGTGCAGATGATGTTCTAATCCCTCAACCGTGCTAAATGACACCTGCAGAGTTTCAGTCCTTTCCCACTGTCTGCATGATGAGTTTAAAGTCTGTTCACCGTCCTGTAATAGTGAAATCATCTGCTGTAATTCCTTTATCTTCATAACAATAAATGCATGTAAAGCTTCTTTCACCCTGGCTGTACATCGAGTCGAGTCATATATAAGTGTCAGTCACGATCAGGGTTCTGATAACAAGCAGTGGAATTGCTGGTGGCCTGTTATAAAACAGCTTTAAGTAGCTTCACAGTCGCTTTAACATTCAGCGAGCAGGAAGTCTCCAGTGTGCAACCCGCTTTCATAAATATTCATCTGATGCATCTATGTGGAGTGGTGGCTCATTCAGTATTTAGTTATGCACAATGTTGATACATTTATTTATAGATGAGAGTGTTGCAGGTCAGAGCTGTCAAGTCTGACATGTTTTCATTCCAAACAAGACAAACGTTTAGTTTTTGAGTTTTGGTTTCAGGTTTAGTATAAAAGGTGCAAATGTAAAACAGAATGCAGGCATTTGCAAATGTATTGTGCTCACTGCTTTTAGTGTTTTATTGAAGTGTTAGTGTCCCTGAGTCCATGTAGTAACATCCTTTATACAGTCATGTGTTCACAACATGGTGAGTCTCTCTCCATTCTTGCTTGTAAATATCTCAGCCTTTCAACGATGCTTCTTTCAAACCCATCGTGGTATTATCACCTGTTTGTGAACCTGTTTATCTGTGGAATGTTTTTTTTCGTGTTTGAAATTGTTTAAAGCATGCACTTTGAATACTGTGTATTGTCTTTGTATTGTTTTCAGTTGAGTTTGTTTGAGTTATTTATTTATCTTCTGTGAAGGCAGATAGCCTACTGTATTCGCACTTTGAGTCCATGACAAATTTCCCTAAGGGGACAATAAAGTCTATTCTATTCTGTAAAAAAGAATTAGCAAATGATCACGCTCTGTTTCATTCCACATCCCACAGTGTCTCCACGTTTTGCAATCATGATTTTACAGTGAAACTAGACAACTTTTTTGGCTTAGCTTTGTCATCGTGATGTTTAACCTGATTAAACAGTGTAATAGTGGTTGAAAAATGACACCATTTGCTGCTAAACTGGTCTCAAGTAAGGCCTGTTTTTACCATGATATTTTCTTTGCCACCAGGACCAGGATTTCACAGGAAAATAAAAATCAGTGATGCGCTCTCTCTGTTCTAACTCGCCGGTCTGCGCTGCACTTTTAAGCGACAGGTTACGTCAAAACGAGCTGATTAGCTCACCGTGCTCTGACTCGCCTCTGCCAACAACAGAGTGTCTGCAGGTGTCACATCAGTCGGTTTGAGCTCGAGCTGAGACGGACCAGTTTACTCCACTGCAGCTTTCGCTGCAACCGTTTGGTCCCAGTTCAAACTGCACTTAAAAGAGAGAGAGACAGCAAATGAAATAAATCGTGAGCCTTTGCAAATAGCTGCCTCGCAACGAGTCTCATTCTACAGCTAATGTTAGCTTGCCAGCTAGTTTGCAGAAGTGATCTACTGCAACTTTAATTTGTAGTGATCACACAGCAATAAACCATGTTCTCATAACTATAGATGTATTGTTATTGTTAGTGGTTTCCAAAAGGGTTCTTTCTTTGGTAGAGCGTACTTTCAGTGTCGATAATATTCGGAATAGTTGGGCACTTTCAGCAGAAATCTTTGATATCCAAACTTTGGCTTAAAAATCATTCTTATCTGCAGCACCTGTAAACAACTACCTGAGAAATTTACAAGAACTGACGCACACACACACACACAGGTATCTCTCATCTTACCATAGTAAAGGCGCTGGTCTAGTGACAATGTATTAACGCAAAAACCAAGACGTACGACATGCGACGTGCGACGGCCAGCAGCCTCGGCCTTGTGTTCTGCATTTGTTCGAGGTTCTTCTCTGATAAACGGTGGATGACTGTCACCCGTGTCGTTCTGCTGCTCCCAGTCACACAGGGCGTCACAGCAGCTCGTTTCTGCCTGTAAAGGTTTCTTTGCAGTGCAAGGGGGTAATTATGATGCAATGATTGATGTTTCACCTGAGCACAACGTGGGTTGATGCCATGTTCCATTGGTCGATGTACCTGTCTAAGTGTGAGCTGAATGGAGGAGTGCTGACAGATGACGTTAATGGATGCTGCAGAGGCAGACTAACAGATGTTGATGTTCAAACTATCCATAATGTAGCTTTGCCTTATGATCCAGCACCTGTAGGGTCGTAACAAGTGTTTTATGTGCATTTGTGTGTGTGTGAAATGGGCTTCAACTGCGTGGTAAAAATTTAACGGTGCACTTTAGGAAATGCAGGTGAAAATGTCATTGTATCCTGAAAGTTTGATGTTTTGGAGATATATATTATGAGCACTTTGTTTGTAAGAACCTGCTTTCCGGAGTTTGCAATTACAAATCATATTTCCAGAGTTTTAAGTGCACATTAGGAATGCAACCAAATGCTTCTTTCATTAATGATAAGGGATGTAACTCACAGTATGATAATACCTTGGTATTACCTTGGTACGGTATTTGTTTTGGTATTAGGAAAAAAAACAAAGCAAAAACCAAATCAAAACTTGGAAAAAAGTTGAGGCCTGCTAATGTCCAGTTTTTTTGTACTTGTTTTTTTACTTGCATGGCGTGGCTAATAATAATCATATTAACTGCCTTTGGCAAAGAAGAAAATTCAACGTTGAACAATGACTGAACAATGATTTAAAAATGACACAGCTCATATTCCTCCCCCTTTTTTTATCCTGCAATCTTAAGTTAACTGTCTACTTTGACTGACTGTCATTTTCTACCAGCAACGTATGTTTGGTCATTCCATGAGCTAAACAAGCATTTTTTTTTTGTTTCCTTCTTCCTCCGTGAGCTGAGTGTGCTTCTCTGCTGAGGTGATGAATTTTTCACACACAGTTCAGCAGGTCTCCCGTTATTAGAGCTTTTTATTTCTTTCTTTTCACAGCTGTATGCTGCTACTACAGAGAAAATAAAAGTAAACTCCAGTCGTTTGAGGGGATGCTTCGTACATGTGATCTCCTTCACTGCAGCTTTCCTCCGTCTTGTTCAAAAGCGTTACAGTCCGCGTTTCGGATTGTTTTCCTTCCTCAACAGGTGATGAGGAAACAGCTGCAATGATTGATGGTCTCTGTAGTTTTCAGGTCTATTCGCTGTGGCTCAAACAAAACTGCACTTTTTGCCTGGAAGACCTATCGTTTGATATGCCACGTTCACGACAGTACCGAGGCACTTTTGCTATTGCGGTACCGTGAAATAAACAATACAGTTACATCCCTGTTAATGATTAATCTGTTAAAAGTTTAGCATATGAAACTTTTAGAAAACTGCACAGAAACACGCTGGACTATTTACCCACAACCCAAGAGGACACCTAAAATTGCTTGTATTGGCCTACAAGCCAGAATACAAATTTCCATGATATTCTAGAATATAATTCTCAAGAATGTAGCAAATTCTCATATTTAATATACTGAAAACAATAAATAAGTGTTAGTTTTGGTTGATAAATGTTTAATCAAGTGTGACATTTCAAAACTTGTTAATCAAGATGAGATGCAGAGGAAGCATGTGTCCTCTGCTCCCAAAAGAAAACAAACAACACCCTGTTGTTCAGTTAAACTTCTCACAGAGTTAAGTTTCCAGTGTCATGTGAGAAAGAAATTGCCCGGTATAGACACAAAATTTAACTCTCGCGACAAATCAGCCTGTTTTCTTACTCAGAGAACTAATACTTCATCTCAAGCCACGAGCAGCATAGTGGGAATACTTCTCTAAAATACATGCAAGGGAAAAGGCAGCGTGGTTCTATTTAAAGCTCCATAAACATGACCCTGTTAGAGGCTGAGGCTACTGCACGAAGAAGTTCCCAGGCAGTGGAAGCTGTATTCTGATCAGAATTTCCCTTTCTGTGGGATTACATTCCCACGTTGATCCCCCAAAGATGGATTACGCACCTCAAGGAGAGAATGTATTTATTGACAGTTTACTTGTGCTATGCTACTTTATTCCAGTGCTGGAGATGAGAAACTTCAAGTTGTGCAACCAACCAAAGAAGCAGCTGTCATAATCAGCTTTGCATGAAACACTCGTGGAGAGAAACTTGAAGATTTTACACATGAAACAACAGTTCAGGAGTCATGGGTAGTCAGACTGTGAGAGCCGGAGTGAAATGTCTCGTGTCTCTCTGGAGGAGCTTTATCGAACCTGAGAAAATAACCCTTGGTGATAATGATTTGGGTTTTGAGATTGCAAATTTATAGCTGAAGGCATGCCCTAAATTTGGGACAGAGAGACAGAAAGATGTGGGAGCTTACCGGCCAGGGGAGGTCGACTCACAAAAACATGCTATTATTAAATTAGAGGAAATGTAGCTTGACCAGTATTGGTGATCCAGTCGGAACATCCTGACCTCGGCTGCATCATTTATTTTTTTATTATCTTTTGCAAATCCCCCATAACTTTGTAAGAATACAATGCTGAATCCAACTTTAAATAGCCACCCTGTAATCCATTAGAACTAATATATATTTATATATATATACTCTCAAAAAATTCTCTACAATTTCTTCTGGGGTTAGAAACGTGGGGATAATCAGTGTAATTTATGCCCTTGAAACACAAGAAATGCCCAAATCTAATCAGCAGATTGCCATGAAATATGCTGAGCGCATTAAAGCTCCCGAGGGGACAAACTGTCCAGATTTTATTGTCCCCGTGGTCCTTGCTTTAGCAACAGTCGCAGGAAGAACTACATGCAAGATTCCAAAATTAGCTAAATCACCAGTATGTTGAATTTTTAAGGGGTCTAATGGACTCTGCAGCCTCTTGGGTCAGCTGGCACTGCCTAAGACTTTTAGTGGTCGGCTTTGCTGCGACATTTTTGCCCTTTTTTAGGGTCAAACTGGTCAGATGATTGATGGTTGGAGCAATATGACTTTCCATTTAGCCCACTAACAAATGAGGAGTTTAACATTCAAAAACAAATTTGTCTTTGCAACTGTGCATGTGACTTTTAATTTGATAGAGGCAGGTTTAGAGCATTTTACACTGTTGCTAATCCTCTTTTCCCAAACCATAATAATGACAGTAATTACATTATTAGCCAGTAGTTGTGGCCTTCTCATAGTTCCCTTTAAAACACTCCTTATTTTGAGACTTCACATATCCTTGGACTCATCCAGTGAGGTGCATCCGCCTTGCATGTGTGGCCGTTGAGTGTGTGTGTGTAATTTGTGAGAACGTAGTATGCAATGTGTCCACAGTCGCAAAAAGCTCTTCTTCTTAAATTGTTGTGGCATTTTTGACAGCAATTATTTCCAAGCAGTGCACCATAAAATTACCATTAAAATTGCCTCAAACGACATGACACAATTTTTCTGTTGGTTTGATTCTTTTTAAAAATATCCTCAGATTCGCTGGTGCTTTTACTTCCCTTGAATAAATAATGAAAGCTTTCCTTCCGTTTGACAAAGTAGACAGCAAATGAACCTGAACAGATAGTGACAAGCATGTGCAGGACGAACATCCGCCACCTGGTGTCAAACTCATCTAATTTCTCTCAGGCTCTCTGTTACTTCATTCCTTAAACTACCTTTTCCTCTACTTTTGAATTATTTATCATTTCTCCAGTGGTCACCTATTGTTTGTCAAATCAGCTTTTTGCTAGGAGTGTGTTTCCTTATCTGCTTGATTCTCATGTTTGCATTATTTAAACAGTTGCAAAGGAGAAACATATTGTACCCACTCAAACAAACAAAAAAAAAAAAAGAGAAAAGAAAAGAAAAAGGTGAGGTGGCTGCTGCAGTTTAATATCCAAACTTTACTCAAAGGCCTATTTTAGTCAAAATGATATATGTGGATTAGTGGAAACTTTGCACACTGCATGGGAATATGCTGCCACGGGGAAAGACATTTCATTGCATTGAGAGATTAGTGTGGTGCGTGCCTCAATCACTCACTCTTTGTCAGGATAAATATTCCCCCGTGTCTGGAGGCCGGGCGAGCGGCTGGATTCGCTGCTCCCCTCTCTGCCGTGCCTGAGATGCTGCTGGGTCTTGTACCAAGTCATTACCGTAACACTGCAGGGGAAAAGTTATGCACAGAGACGACTTCCTGAGAGCGCTCGCTGGACTGACCGGACAAAGCCACTAGTGTGAGGGTTATTTCAGGTCATTTGCTTTGCCTGTTTAGCATGGGAATCGTCACTTGAGCTTACTTTAACCGACTTAATTACCCTGACACCCTCCAGTCCCCCGGAATTTATCATCTTCATCCAAGTCCGGGGAGTGCAACCAAAGCAATAACATCACTCGAGCCAAACCAATAGCTTATGGATTGGCACCCTATAAGGGACATGTCTCTGCTGTAATGAAGAAGGACAGTCGAGTTTGTCAGGAAAGGAGTAAGCTAACTAGTGCCTTTCTCTTCTTCTTTTAAATTTCCCAGCTTAAGTTAATGAGAGCCAAAGGTTCCCCGCCGCACATTTCTAATTGCCCTCATGTCGCTGTGTGAAATGGGCAAGAGCAGCAATTTATCGGGTAAATCAACATAAGAAGGAAAATGGTCAAAGACTGCCAAGCCGCTGAGGCCCGCCAACTGCGAGCTTGATCATTAGTCTGTGCCTTTTGATGACCTGGCATCTAGACGATTACTATGGGACCGTGCGAAGAGGAGTTCTGTTATGACCCGCAGCAACAGCCAGTCCCCATGCAATGATTAACTGCTGGGATCACACTTTCTTTATTGTCAATCTAAAATTCATGTATTCACTGCTAAATATCACCCAGATATGAGCAGCCTGTGATCAGAACTTTATGAAATTGGCTGTTACTTGCAAAATGCTGTAATACATTATATTGGCTGCTAGATGATCATCCCCATGAAAAGAAATCGAATGATCAGTTGACTCTTTGTCTTCTCACTTTAAACCCTATGAAAAGGAGTCATGTAGATTATGTTAAAAAAGATTCTAAAACAAAAAGAGATTTCCTCTCGCTGCTGTCGTCAGAAGTAATTCCCTGCAATTCTCTTTGTGAGCACAATAACCTTGCCGGCTTTAACGCCCAGGAATCCTTTTACACATGCAGATGCCTTTAAATGAGCTGCTCTTCTCTATGTTGGTTTAAACACAGCATATAATAATAAAGATGATCATCTCAAGAGCAAGAATGCAAGTCTGCTCTTTTTTACTGCCACTGTAGTAATAAAGCTGCTACGAGCACTTCCCCACCATGAAATTTTTATACTTCTGTGCCATAACTGCCAGCTAACTGTGCACCGCAAAATTAAGTGAAATTAAACAGAATCAAATTTGCACAGCTGCCAGTGGGGACAGAAGAATGGGATTGTCATATTGTTGGCATGGAGAAATAGTAGGGAAAAAAATGAAAGCAGCTTGTTCTTTCTTGTTTTTAAGTGGGACCACACTTGGCAGAGCTGCAGAGTCAGTCGGCTCTCAGGCTTCTGCTGTGTTTTCAGGTTGGTTTGCTTATGCACACAACACAATTTTAAGGATGAGACAAGTGATATTATACATTTCTCTCATTGCAAACACATTTATATATGCTTTTTTATGTATTAAGGCACCAAATAACAAAAAAAGTAAAATAAAACAAATAGATTATACTCATTATACTCTTATAAGATGAACAAAAGAGAATGTAAAAACATAATACCGGCAACACGTGCATTTGTTTTGGAAATGAGTGTAAGAGAGACCGCAGGATGGATCATGATGAGGTCATGTATTTATATGTGACTAAGAAATAAGTTATAAGCCAGTTGTGTGGCAGTAATGTCCCCTGAGACCTATTACCTCTAGTTTCTGTAGGGCTAACGTTACACAGCCATTTGCAACGTTACATGCTAAGGTACAAACTAACAGCTGTTGGCATGGACTATATTTATGTTATTGTCATTGCACAGAACAACGAAATTAAAAAAAAACAATCATTTCATCTGAGTTTGCGTGGAGTCGGGTCTGATCGCAGCATTTATAGTAACTACATAAAAACAGCAGTCTTTTCGCTGAGGGTCTCGTCTGCTGTCACAGGAAGTTTATTATCATCAGAGGAATCATGAGACTGTTTCATAAACACTTTACATAAAGTTCCTCGTAGTCACTTTAACTTTTCACCATTAGTTTCATACATATTGTTGATAGTTTTCACTGCTTTGATAACCTTTGTTTTTGATCACTATAACCACGTTAATGCAGCCACAAGTGTGGCTAGCAAATGCATTCACTCGAGTTGCACCAACATTAGTACGATTTGCAGAGCTTAGCTAATTTTGGGGCATTTTGGCTCTTTTTACAGAATAGCTCAGAATAAATAAAAGTTATTGACAAACACTATTCTACAAAAGCCAGCAGTAAAACTCCTCAGCCTCATTGTTGGATAAGGACTTTAAAATGCACGTGTGAAGATATATTCAACCTTCCTCTCCGATGACCTGATTATTCATGAAAAACGCCTTTTATCAATTAAAATGTGATTAAAAAGCAATTATTCACTGCATAATGGTGTGCAAACACCTCTTTGAAGCTCCACTGCCATCAGCCTATTTGTTCATGCACTTGTGACCCAGCTGAGTGGGTTAATGGCATTACTGCAAACGTCTTTGACCCCCACCAGTGTTTGCTTTCTACTCAACCAAACAAGATCAAACACTGTTATCACAGAGGCAACTCTACCATCAGTAACTCAAGTGAGATTCCCCTTTTCAGAGCACTAATTCCATCTTTTTAAGGCAAAATGGAGGCAATTCTGGGATGATATGGGAGGGCAGCTCATAATGTTGTGAGTTAAAGCCACTGCTGTGCTGGCAGGCGCAGCGATGGGTCCTGTAGCGACTTGCTCAGGGCTTGATGCCGAGGCTTCACAGGTGAGCAGAAACAAGAGATGCACTTGTGGGGTTTTTTAAGTGTTTAAGTGCTGTCTTTGAAAGTGTCCTGTTACGCTGCTCCCTCCATGACCACCTGACCCAACCCCTCCTCCTGCACAGGTAAGACACTTATTCCCATTGCTCTACTCAAACTTCTCACGTTGGATTGGAAATATTTCAGCAATAAAAGACATTTCACTAAGAGGATTTTAGGTAAAAACTTGCTCTAACCTTAGAGTATAATTTCTTCTTCCCTCTGTTGCTTTGAGTTTGCTTTTACCCTGAATAATAAAGTCAGAGAGCAGAATAATAGGACATTTGCTTGTCCTCAAAATCTACATGAACCCTATCACCATGTGATGGGACTTTTCCCTCCTCTTACCCATAGTAGCACTAGCCTTGTTTGTTAATGTCATTATGGGAGTGATGACTTGTGAGAATACATCTACAATACTGTGTTTGAATGACTTTTGCTCAGGGATGCATGATATTATTGATACCTGATCGATATCAGATGACATTGGCTTTAAAATGACCTATTAGATACCAGCCAGCACACTGATATTCACCAATGTAATAATCCGTAAAATAACAGGCAGCTGTTTCCTTGACTAAACACCCGAGGTGATGCCATGTTTCACATGTTCCCTGTGGACAGTCGTTCTGTTTACTGACTTTGTCACTTGTGAAACAGGCCAAAATTTGTCCTGGTTGTGGGTTTTGTTCTGATTGTCTGAGGGAGGGCAGCATCCCGTTTTCAGTGGGATGTGTCTGACTTGTTTTGTTTAAAAGTAATTGTCATAAATAAATATGACATGTTTTACGTAATGTAAGTTCAAGTATTATTCTTCTTTAGGACAATGAATAATTATAATTTTTAGCTTTGTATTTTATGCTGGCATTTGCTGGCGGGCTGACACGGTAAGAATATTCATAATAATACTGTATGCAAATTCCCCTACAGAAGAGACTTGATGATCTCTGCTATTAGGTGAGGGGAAATAATACACATATATAATCGATATCAGTATTGATTATCACCCAAAAAATCCAATATCAGGCATCCATACTTTTGCTGCATTTCCACTTGGCGTCTGCACTGCTCCTGTGTTTTAGAATCCCTAAAATGGAGATTGTTGGACTAGTTAAAACTAGCCAACGCTTTCTCTTTTGAAAAACAAAGATATGCACAAGAGAGAGACACTTTTTTTACAGCCAAAAAATTCATTGTCCAATGTCCTGTCACATCCAACAGTTATTCCCTCAATTCATTTCTAAGAATGGACTGTCTTTATTTGTACATCCACAGGGGAAAAAAAAGGTCATTCTGTGCATTCAAATCATTTATCTGTATCATTGCTTTCCAGAAGGTTTTAAAATAGTGACATATGGAAGCAATAAACAACAAAAAGCCCCTATTTCAAATTTCATTTATTTGGGCAAAATTATTACCTTTATCCCAGTATTTCCAGTTCCAAAAGCAGCTTTTCCAGCTGCTTCAAGAAACAAACAGCCATTTCTGGTCCGTGTTTAGCTTCATGTTTTAGTGTCAGTACATGAGAGGACGTCACTAAATATTTGTCAAGTTTCACATCTTTTAAAACAAGGGTTTATTATATTTTTAGATGGATTGTCTGAGTGCACATGCTCCTCTGTTGTTTTCAGGTAGAAGAGATGTCAAAAACGAGCTCCAGCTCTGGGGACTGCGACAGTTGTCAAATTAAAGCTATAGATCATCAAATATGATCATAAAAATTCTTATTATAAGGCTTAATGTGCAAAAAAAAACCCCAAACTTTTCTTTTAAGGTTTAGGTTTGGTGTTTGTCTAAGTCAAAAAGTGCAGGAAAGCTTCTAAGAATCTTTGCTAATGCGAAAAAAAACACATTTTATTTAAACTTAAACATAAAATTAAATCTTTGTAGTTTTAGTGGTTTTTATGTCAAATGTGCCCCACAAACACATAATGTCAAATGACCCAAGACTTATTATGTGTATTTGTTTAGGCCAAATATACTTATCTCTCAAAGTGAAGGTGATAATTATCTCTTGATGCCAAAGCGCTAATCAGAGCAGCTGTAATGATATCCTTTAGCTCCCCATGCTATCTCCTTGTTGACAATGTAGTTAGCATTTCACTGTCTTTCATCAGACGTAACATTGGTGGCATTAGAGTACCAGGAACTCTCCTTTCCCTCCACAGCAACTGAGTCATGGAAGCAGGACTGAAATACCAGGCATGCTGTTGTGTCACCGGCTGGTGTGGGTGTCGCTGTCGCCAGCCACCAAGTTGTAGGGCACCACTTGTCTTGCCGTTGGTCTGGGAGCTGGTGTGTGGTGGGGGTGAGCCGCCGAGGGTGACAGAAAATAGAAAATGGAAAATTCCTGTGTGAAGTGCAGTCGTTGTTGATCAAGTGTGAACTGCAGAGCGGAGATCAGAGCAGGAAGGGGCGGATGGAGCAGACAGCTGCTGCAGCCCCACATCAAGCCCCTCCACTGCAGCACACCAGCTGGGACTGGGGCCCAGCAGCCGCTACCAGGGGCCCCGGCTTTCACCAAACCAGCCAGACCAGCCACGCCGGAGAGAAGGGAGAGCTGTTTAGAGGAAGACAAATGTAAGGCAGGGAGAGGCAGTTCCCCTCTACCTACAATTTGGAAACAGATTCGCTTTTAATGAGTACGATGAGTAACAGTGTAAACATACAGTCAGGCCTTCTTAGGTACACACAATGTACAAACACAACGTACATAATGTAAGGAGGTAATGCAAACTTGGAAATCACTATTTCATGATTTAAGTGTGCTTTTAGAAATTACATATGCATACATTCATTCTTTTGTATACTTAAATACTCTTGTTTACATTTATTCTGATTTTATACCAGTTTTTCCACTTCTGACTCTATTTGCCGCTGCACAAAGGTAATTAGCCTGGCTCCGCCCTCCTTCTGCTCAGCTCAGCTTTCGCTTAGAATCGATCTGGTAACGTGGCCAGTCTTTAAAATTGCAGAGACACATTTTTGGGTGCACCGATCAGCGACTAGTGGGAGCGGTTTAGTTTGATGACTTAGAAGTCACACACTAGTTTGCAGTAGTTCAGTCATGGCAG
>JAQFJA010000006.1:25583021-25593058 GCA_029874485.1 Naso brachycentron
GGTTTAATTTAGCAAAGAAACAAAAAACAAAAAACATTCTTACTAATTAAATGTTACTAATGTCAGCAGTGAAATTATGGATGTATTTATTTATCTTAAATTCAGTTTTGGCCGTGATTTAATGTTAAAAAAAAAAAAAAAGGTATAAAGAAAGAAAGAAAAAGCGCATCTTTGGACGCACATATCAGAGCCTGTAAACTCAGTGTCATTGCGTTGGTTGACCCCATGACAGAGCAGCTTGGTGTTTGTCTGTCAGGCTCTTACTGTCACAGGTTGACTCGGCTTTCAAAGTTATGCCCTCAAACAGTAAATAACATCTGTCTTTTTCTCTAAAATCTGCAGTTAAACAAGAACTACTCTCTATAAAACTCTGACACAGAGAAACAGAGATTTGAATGACATGGTAAAAGGAAGAATTTGGCCCAGAATGTGGTGAGTCGCATTGTATGAAGCTCTCGAAATTCCCTTTTTAGGTGTACAAAGTGACTTTTTCTGAGAAGTTGTAGCTCCGATTATTATTGTTCCTTCTTGTCAACTGAGCAACAAGAAATCTTAGTGGATTTTAAAACAGCAGAAGGTTTTATTAGTGAGGGAGAGCTAAAAAAACAACAAAAAAACAGCTTCTTATGTTTCTAAGACACAAACCACAATTAGCATCATTTTCAGGAGCTGGTATGACATAAGATATTGGGTAATCACAAAGGCATTATGGGTGATTTTATGGAAACCTCCCTGGGTGCACCTGTTAAATGGGCCTCATCATTAAGTATGTATGTGAAGCCTCTAGTGGGAAGGTTAAACACTGTGGTTGTTATTTTGTTCTGTTGCTTTCTGCTCCAAAAGCTTTCTAACTATGTGGTTTATGTAAATCAGGTGATTATTTGAGAATTATTAGAATGGCTGGTGTTAACCTGGGGAATTGTGATGTTTGTGCAGACCGTTTTGATAAAATAATTACTGCACAGAAGTAAAAGATTTCTGGTGCTTTTATTCATGCTGTAAATGAGTTTGTAGCCCTCAGAGTTAACAGTCTGATACAGTCGCACCTGGCCAACTTTTTGCTTAAATTACACTGCAGTCAAATAACATGAGAGGCCAGGGAGTATTTAACTAATGAAGTGAATTCGCTATTGCATCATCCATCACTTCAAACTCAACCACATCCCCTCAAGCCGCACATCCCCACGTTCCCACACCTGCCATCATCCTGCTCGTTCTGCAAGTGCAGATATTTCTTTTCCTCTCTTGACATCTGCCTTAAAGTTGATGTACTGACATTGTGTGTAATAATCATCCTGTTTTATAGTGCAGACATTCAGGATTTAATGTCAGGATGAACTAGGGCTCCAGGCGATATAGTGATTAATATATCCATATCTCGATATGAGACTAGATGTTGTCGTAGAGTTTGGACAAGTGCTGAAAATGACTTTCTGATCAACATTTTGTTTCCACTTTAATGTGTGTTAAAGCATCTCCAAGCCTTTATTTTGCACAGATTAATAATCTCAGTAACAGACATTGTTCTCAGTGGGGTGCAGCCAGTCTGCTGATAGAATCTCTTTGATCAAACTTCTTTTGCTCTGTTTTCCTTTGTCACCTTGTCAAATGCGGTGTAGTAAGTTGCTGCCTCGAAGCATTTGGCTATCACCGCCGAACAATGTGTAATAATCCTCGTGGCGTCAATCACGACCAAATATTCTTTCCTTTTTTCTTTTTTTAAGCACCATCACACATCATGAACCGAGCCGGCAGTACCTTGTTTGTTTCATTTATCTTGAATCCTGGCTTTAAACAGAGATGAAGGTGCTATTCAGCTTTTGGCAAGTAGAACTGATGACTGTTTAATTTCTCTGAGAGTTGTTTTTTATTTACAAGCTTGCACTTGGCAATTGTTTCCCCCTGTTAATAGATTACAGGTATTTTGTTACCTGCTAATCTAGATTTCCACAAGACTGGTTTAGTAAATCTTTAAAGCTTTTAAAGGGACTATAAGAGGGTGTCTTATCCCCGCCAGTGCAGTTAAGGTTCACCATTCTTGCTTAAATCAAGTTGTGGTGTTGGGTTTTAGTTAATTTAGCCACTGGAACTGATGCACTGAAAGGGAATATTGCATGTCTCTAAAATAGTCTTCTGGTCCTTTCCAAGCAGCAACCTCCAGGGCTGAAAATGAAGCCAACCAGGAAGTGCCAAAAGTGAAATTCCTCTAATGGCCATTTGAAAATGGCTCCAAAAGCAAGAGCCACAAATTCAGTGAATAGAACCCAGTGTTACAACAGAAATAGATACAAAACAGTTTCAGCCTCTACTGTGAATTTCATCGTTCATGACACGACTGAACATGGGCTGTTCAGTAAAACTCATTTAAATTATATTAGACTCAAAATTATGCTTAATTAAAGACATGGCAGCTTCACTTTGTATGACAGCCATTAGCTGTGTGCTAGATGTCATACAGTCATTGACATTGTTGGAGAAGTTCCTCAAAAAAACAGTCATAATTTACTTATAACTGATTACTCTCTATAAAAGTTATACATTTACTTTACTTATTACTTTGTTTTAAAAGCAGTTAGTTACGTTTCTCATTACTTGACTATATTACTTTGAAACCCAATGGACTTCCTATAAAAATAACTCGCAACCTGTTCAGCCAGCTCCCAAAATTTATCACACTTTACTGGAACAACAACTTTGTTTTGATGGTTACTTATTTACAGGCAACACTATCAGCCGCTTATCAGAAATTCATCATCAGCGACGGCTCTGTTAGAAATGCCTCTTGTGGAAAAATATATATCAGCACACGCATGTATACCTTAAAACACATCCCTGTGTAATCCCTTACTTTAGTAGTTACTGGGAAGAGTAATTAAATTACAGTAATGCATTCATTCCCAACACCAGGTCAGTGATAATTATTTGTATCTCTCTGCCCCACACTACGTCTAAATATGGTCACTTCTGCTTTATAAAAATACAAGATGGTGACGATCATTATTTTCCAAACTAATGAGTGACATCGTGGTGGCTCCATCCACGTTGTCTTTATACAGTCTACAGCCCTTTAGGAGAAGCTTTGACTTTAAAGCCATTTCATTTTCTTCTGGAATGTAATACAATGTGTTTATCAGCTAGAAGGTCTTTCTAGACAATTTCTGCTTGTGCTGCTCTGACCTGAGTTCTACTATCCTCTAGATCATGTGTTTTATCAAAAGCCCACGCAACATGGGAGTTCATCTTACACACTGAGAGATGGGCTGGATTTTTCACTGCTATCAAATTGGCCTTTTGTCTTGCTCTGCTCTCATTTATAGCACACCAGTGGCAAATGCGGCAAACTAGACGGCACATTTCCTACCCCACAGCAGCAGTATCGATACACTGTGAGATGAGTGATCCAGGATAAAATGGGGGAAAAAAAGCTGAAACGGCCACAAGATCTAGACTGACCTTCCACTGAGTCATTCTTAAATCCCTTAACAACCTGTCTGGACTTTGACTGTATCACAAAGCTTCACCAAGGCATCGACCGTATTCCCTAGCAAAGATTCTGTTCCACAAGCTGTGATGTTGTTCCGCGGTTTTAATCTTTATGATTGGACTTATCGTTGTAGATTAAACACTTCTCAGTCTGTGTTGACACAAGGGTCCATCGAGGGAGGATAGATACCTGGGGAGGCAAGAAGTCTAAGGTTATTAAATATCATTCCATCCTGCCTCCTGGTTGTTTATCTTTCATTATGCTGGATTTTATTAAAAAATGCTTACGGAAATCTCGGTGAGGTCTGGCCTCTCTCTGGCCTCTCCTGTGGGACTTGAGATGAGGAGGAGCATTTCATTTGCTGTGTTCTCTCAAGCAAGGCTCATAGCGCTAGCCAGTACTTGTTATTAGCAATCCTAATGACTTCTAAATTTGATATGAAACCTCTTGCCAGAGCTTCCTGGTTGGTGGCTCAGTGCCTCTCTCCTGAGATACTAACTACTGCCTCCTGCTCCTTTGATTAAACTTTCATATGGCAGTGAACTGCAGCATCTACTGGGGACTGAGTCACCGGCTCCATCTCTCTGCCATTGTTTATCCAAGTGAAAGAGGGGAGGATATCTGATGTGCACCAAATGAGACTGCTGCTGAAGGAAAGAGCAGATTTCTTAGTGCAGTCTCCACAACAAATACAACTACACAGCAGTGAGGCCTGGGCAAGCAGTAGTGTTTGTTCAGCCTTTATAAAGTGGGTTTTGTGAGGCTATAGCTGTTACATGGTGACAGGCTATCTCAAGTTGCTCAATAAATCCTATGGGCTTTGCTGTTTGACTTTGTAATTGATGTTTCTTGTTTTCACTGATACATCCTTGTATTAGTTTCCAGTGTTTCCCACAGAATCGGGGCAGTTCACACAGTTTACACGGCGCATGTTTCCGCATTAAACGAAACACTTTTGTTGCGACTTGGCCTTTCTTCTTGACATGATGAAGAAGTATAGGCTTTATATTTACTCCATCAATACATAATGCTAGTTGCTAGTATGGATGGTAACAATTTCTTTACATGTAATGAATGAGGAAAAATAAATAATACGGCAAGTAAAACCATTAAAAAAAAAACTAGAAAAAAAAAAGCTTGCAGCTCACAGAAGCTCACAGATAGCAAGAGAAATGTGAGCTCACGTGATCAGGATAAGTTTAACCAGGCTTGTGTCAGATCTGTCTGCAGGGAGTGAGAGGTAGGTAAAATTCACCTGAAAGCTTATTCACTAACATCTGTAATAAATATTATAAGTTCTTTGTTTGTGTTGAGCTGCTGCTACTGACCTTTTGTCAGCACACACGTACATGTTCACTTTAACCTTTACTGTAACTCTTTTCAGTTTAGCAGCCAACATTACTTCAGGCTACAACCAAAGTCCTGTTTGCGTTCTCCCTGTGAGACAACAGGATGCTCCTCTTAGCTGGTTTTACTGACGGACTAAAGGCCACATGCCACCCACTGTATCAGAGTATATAACATCATGCTATTCACTTGTGTACTTTCTCGAGTGAGTGAACGGGATGCACAGCTCCACAAACAGAAAATCAGTATGTGGTGGACAGTGTCTATATTGTGGTGGCTCGGCACAAATAAATGAATGTGTGAGAGACACTTGTTTCACGCTAAAAGAGCATCTGCTGACTTTGTTGATTACAGAGCATCTCGAAATAATATCTGCATGAAACATCAAACACAACACAAACTCACTCAAGCCTTATATAACCTCCCATAGAAGTTTTGGAAACATTTTTCATCCACTGATTGTTCTAGAAGAAAAACATATGCAGCACCTCCTGACTTTGTTAAAACCACATATTGTCGGGAGCTCTGCAGCCTTTCCCGTTGCCATTAGCACATGTCTGGTTGTATTGACATCCTGTCAAGCCACTTACAATAGCGGGTGTATGCTATGTGCTAAATGGCTGGAATGAAGTCAGACTGTGATTGTGACTAAGTTCCCACTCAGGGCCTTTTCCCCGCTGCCTAATAGGGTGCTGCCACTTTTTAGAGCTGTTACCATCAAGGCTTATTTATCTGAACTGCAGGCCTCCAAACAGCCATCGAACCAAACAGGTGTAAACCATTAGCAGCAAGCTCACCTCTGTGTTCAACTTTTGTTGTCATAAATTGTTTTTATTTGCAAGCTGGCAAGTACAGTTAACTAAAAGTTGTTCCTGAGTGTGTTAGTCAGCCAGAGTGAGATTTTGACTTTTCATTGTTGTTACAGGTTTGGAGATTTACGATGATGCCCATGTTAGCAGATTTGCAGTGTTTCAGTAGATCAGGAGTCCATGTTTTATATGTCATACTGTCCATAAAAACGTATTTACCTATGTTTGATTTCCGACATAGCCTGAGCTATGGGGGAAAGATAATGGAAGAATGATTTTCTTGTTCGATAAGTCTTTTGGCTGAATTTCTGCAGCAGTTGTACTGAGGAAAAAAAAAGCAGTTTAGGTCACGTTTTTGTGCGAGTGTCTCATTGGGGTGTGCCATATTGTACCGTTCCCGATAATCCCAGCAAAATTTTTGATCCCGGGGAAAAAATTAACATCGCGATCAGGGTTTTTTTAGAGGAAAAGATCTCTTTCAAAGAACACATATTTTCCTTTAACTCTGCATAGTATGCAGAATCACCCTGACCCCTCTTTATTTGCACACTTTGTGTGAATATATGTGTCAACACTGCACACACGCGCACACACACAGTCTCAAAGCAGAGCATTGAAGTGAAAGGTAACCTGAAGATTAACATCCTTCTAGTTGATGTGAACCAACATGTATGTGATATTTTAATCTGCCATGGCTGTCCACAGTCATAGCAGCTCAGCAGCTAGCAGCTAACTGTTACAAACAAGCTAAAAGCAAAATTGTCTGTCATCTCACCATTTTGTTTAGCTTTCCACAGATATAAGATCTAACAAACCCTTGTATGGCTACTCTGCTAACTGACAGCCAGCCCCTCCTCCCAGCAGTGATGTAATGTTATGTTCAGACAAGCTCACATCAGCAGCACAGACAGACAGAGGAGAGGAGGAAAATTCTCATAGTCAAGTAAAGATGTTCTTCATTCTTTCTAAACTTTACTCAGTATTTAGATGTCAGGAATATGAACTTAAAAATATTTGGAAATGTATATATGAAAGGTATGGATGATGATGGGGAGGAGGAGGAAGATGATTAAAAGGTTGAAGAACATTTAGAAAGAAAGGACAGGTGCTTCTTCTGAAAAATGTTTATTGTTATTTTATTTCATGTATTTTTAAAATTTTCGTTCCATGGTAGCCAAATTTTATAAGATGAAGGGCTGTAGAGAAGTGAAAAGCATTAAGAGCAGATGAGTTTTTTTTTTTTTTTAATTACATTTTATTGTATATTTATTTTTAAAAGAGTAGTCGAAGTTCCAGTTCCAATAACCATCTTTACTTTAAGGGAAAAAAAATGAATATAGAAGTAAATGGAATAGAATTAATAATAGAATTAATAAATAAAAAACAAAAAGGAAAAATAATCAGTATTTTGTGATCGTCATATTGCCAATAATATCATCGCGAAGATTTCCAGAAATATTGTGATATCGCTTTCGGGCCATATCGCCCATCCCTAGTGCCTGGACTCAGAGGCGGGCTTACAAAAGATCCACATGGACAGATAAACGGCTGTGTTCTTCTCAGACTCAACAGGCAAAATATGTGTCAGCTTTATTGTTGCACACAGGGAGAATGACACCCATGACTCACCGCCTCCTATTTGTTGCAATTGTGCTCCTTTTCACCATTATCCCGCACAAAGGCACGCACTCACACCCGTCCAAGTCAGTCAGTCTATTAAGGTCTCATTGTTCAGGGATTGAGGGTCAGCGATGGCCAGGTCTGATAGTGTCTGAACCCCGTCTCCTCAGCTCAACTGAAAGTCTTTTGATTTACATCAGCTCATCCCCGCCGCCACCTACGTCTCGACACCGGTGACAAAAGAGCGATGCACATGCTGATTCTTCGCCCAAAGACTGATTGATCTCATTCGACCCAGATACCAGCAGAAGAGAGACATTATTACCTTTGTTCAGGAGCACAGTGGCACATTTCAAAGAGGCACTGCGGAGGGTGAACTAAGTCATTGGGAGTGTGTGTGTGCCTTTGACTAAGCCTTTTGATGACTGCTCCTTCACAGTGGCAGTTTAGAAAGAAAAGGTGATCCATGTAGACATAAAACCAGGCAAATCTGATTCAAATTTAAAGAGAGAATAAGCTGCTATGACATATTAATGTTAATCCTGGCAGATACACTTCTGCTCTCTTTTGATTTGAATGTTTCCTTATGATTTCCTTCTCCCATGCTGTTCCTCCTTTGTGGTTTGATTTGCTCGATAAAGAAATGGCTCGAATTCATTGTAGTTACAGTTCTCATTGAACAAAGTCTCCATCCCAACCAAAGGCTGTGGCAACTGATTAAAGCTGGCACTGTGATTGAATGTGTCAGGTGCTGTAATTTTTTTTGCTGGAATGAAAACCTGCCAACATTTCAGTCCTTATGAAGCGAAGAGGTGTTCCCTCCCTCCCAGAGAGCAGCGGCACAAAAGACAGATCTTCTAGCTCTGAGTGGGAAAATAGAAAACAGAAATGGGTCAGAGGTGAACACTCAACATTGAAAAGCTCTCATCCAAAAGCAGAGTGAAAGGGATGTGTTCCCTAAGATGTCAGGGCTGCTTCATTATTGATGGGATTATGGCTCGGTAAATAGGTCTTAGGCCCATTTCCCTTTCACCGGCCCCAGGAGACGGCTCCCATTTTGGAAAAATGTGAAAATGTAGCAGAGTCTGAGTGATGAACTTTAAAACACAGTCACTCCACAGCTCACACCTTTCTTTGTATTATTTAGGGAGGATAATTAATAACTGCTGATGGATTGCAGGCTGAGTGAAGTCGTGTCCCATTATAGAAAAATAAGAAGATTAGACGAAGCTCAAAAATATTTTCTGTGACTGTTGCACACTCAATTTAATCTGAATATGAGAAGAAAACAAACAAAACAGTACCAAAAAAACAAAAAAAAAATAAACAAGAACCTCTATGATTTTAATCAGAATTTACTGAAATTACAGCTCGACTGCGCATTCATTTTGCAAAGTGAAATGGAAAAGCAATAAATTTCTTTGGAAGTGAATTTGCAAACAATTTGCCTGCAGTTCTGTGTGATGAGATGAGGGAACTGAGAGGACAGAAAGCCACAGTTAGCAAATGAGATACACCCCAAGGGAATGAGCGTCGCCTCACTTCACAGCAGGGATCCAGAGGAGTCGAAGGAAGGCTATTGCTTTTTAATGTTCACTTGTGTGACGTTCAACTTCATTATTGAAAAACAACAGCATCTGCAAATTTTTGGCTTTGTACTTTTCATTCGATGACACTTATTCAAATTATATATTTCAGCGAAACCAGAGGAGTCACATTATCACACAAGAAAACAATGTTTGACTAATGTATGTCAATAGAGTAATTTGAGTGAAAGTGCCCTTTAACCCTTAGGAAGATAACAGTTAATGAACTGGCTTAAATTGATGCTGGTATTGTTTAAAGTGAGAGATGAGGTCACAGGTCAAGTTGCTAAAGTTAAAAAATCCTGAAAACCAACTATTAAACATTTCCCATCACGGAATCTCCAAGACCTAATTATTGTTATGAACATGTTTGTTAGATAGAACAGAAGAGAGCAGATGGCCGACTGTCTCTGGTATTTGGGAGAACAGTCTTTAGAGGGTTGTGGGGGGTGGGAAAGTTTGGCAGCGGCGCCCTATAACGCTGAACTGAAACCTATGCCGATGGTGAGCGTCATAGCTAAACTTACTGTGGAGAGGCACAGCCACTGAAAAAGGAAGTTTTGAAAACAAAAGAAACTTTTACAATTAAAAAAAATACAATTACAATTAAAATTACAATTTCATCTTGGCTTCCCAGGGCTTTGAGAAACAAAAATGTAAAGATTGTATTTGTTGCTTATAAGGCATCACATCTAATGGCTTCAAGTAAAATGTCCAGACCATCAAGGCATTAGTTGCAAAGATGCACTCACAGTTCCATTCTCTAGATTTGTAAAACAGCATCAGCTGCTCATTTGCAGTTACAGCTTCTTTACTATTTAATATTGTGTTTAATAGAAATAGTGTTGTGACATTTGTGACTGATCCGATTTTATTAAATTGAAAGGAAAGGAAAAAGAAAGGGATTCGAGCTGCACTTGGGAACCGTTCTTTTTATTTTCATCTGTCCTAATCCATATAGATGCATAGAAACAGAAAAACTGTTGGGCATATAGAAAACCAGACTTTTGGGCTCTAAAGTTTGTTTAATCGTTAGCTGTCGAGTAGAGTTAATATTTCAAAAAATGCACTTTCAACCCTTTTGGACCATATTGCTGCTCCTTTTTTAGTCACATTTAAAAATGTATCACAAAAAAATAACAAAAAATGAATTCTTTCGTATTTTTAAATTAAAGTGTGCCACTTTCGTCT
>JAQFJA010000006.1:25593158-25609273 GCA_029874485.1 Naso brachycentron
ATTTTTTTAATTCAACCAATTATATCAAGCCAATCCACTTGTCAATATAAATGCAACGTCCGAGTGAGGTTAGCGCAATTGCAATTGCTCAAATACGTCACAACACGTCAGTTGATGCTCTAGAAAAAGGCATTTCAGCTCGTCTTTAAATGTTACATGGTGGGTAAGCTAACTCACAAAGATAATGGTGACGACCGCTCCGTGGAGATGACCTTTTTTCTTTTTTTTTTTTTTTGTCGCCAATTGGAAGTTAGCATCACCCTGGTTCCTCTCAGTGAAGGGGACGAGGAGATATTTGAAATGTTTTCAGATTATCGCACAAAATGGGTCCATATTGAAAAAAAGTTAAGAACATCTACCCAAAAAGCTCATTCATAAATTTACCGACTTCAAGATGGGGGATTTCAAGATAATTATTAGGACTTATCAAAATAAAGAATTATGACCATCACCATCAAAAGCAGTTAGCATGTTAATGATTTCTGATATTCTGTGATTATTTTTGCAGATATTTCACTATAAACCAAAGTATCGGCGCTAGATAAAAAGTTAGAAACTCACCTGAGATGTTTTAATGTATCCCGTAAATGTCCCACTGTATCAGCTTTCATCTGTGACATGACATCCCTAAAACTGCACTACTAGCATCAGATTACATTGTAAGATACAATAAACATGGATTTTGAATCAAACTGCTGAATGGTTGGAAGTGTGGATTCCATCTGAAACCGTTCTTGGGTGCTTGGACCACATTTAATCATGATATGAGTTTGTTCTTTGGTTTTAAAATAATAGCTAAAATATGAAGACTTAAAATTCAGATTGTGTTTTGCATTGACACAACACATAAAACAGATGAAACAGCTTCTGTTCATGAAGCTGTTTCATCTGTTCATGTCTCTCAAACGTCCGGCTGGAATCAAAGGGGTCGTAATGTTGCGTCACACTTCTTTTGTGCTGTGTCTTCCACTCGTCACAGGAAACCTGTAGATGTCCACAAAGTCTCAATTTTCTGTCTCTGATGCATCGTGTGTCTCCCTCTTGATCTGCACCTGGCATGAAAAAGTGATGTTTCTACAGTACATGGAGCATGAAGGGAAATCTGTTACTGAATGGGTGAACCAGCACACGTCGATCTCAGCCAACTTCTCTCTCTTGTTTAAGCATAATACATTACACTGTCATCTCTAAAAGCTGCGGCATGCTTATCTCTCACACTGAAAGCAGATTTAAAGGCAGAGCTGCGTTGGACATATTGAGCTTTCCATGTTTTACGATGAAATATTGCCAGATTTTTTTTTTAAGTGCTGCCTCGAGCCTTGTTTCACCAGTGCTGCTCTCTTTTACGATGAAAGTTGTCTGTCAGTGAGCTCATCTGAAGCTACTGCGCTCTTCTGTCTCCTCAAGACAGGAGGAGTGTCCTTAAATACATCGTATTGTTCTTCTTCAGTGTATGTATTACCTGTCTAGACGTCTCCTGTCTTTGAGATGTTCCATGAGGAAATGCGTAATGCAGTCAGCTGTGTGAGGCAGCGAAGCTCGGCAACACGTCAGCTGCAGTACATGTCAATGCAAAGACCGTTCCCATGTAGACCTGTCATGCATATCATGCCTGTAGCCTATTTTAGTCACTATCTGAGGACACATTTAGTCACAGGTCAGTTGTAACTGCATACTCACAAGCTATAATGTGTACAGCCTGTGTGTGGAGCCACCTGGGTGTGTTTTTGCCCATTATTTTGCCACAGATGAATTTCATCTCCAGCCGGCTTCCTCATCTAATAAATCTTCCTCTTGGAGCATAAAGATGATTGATGGGTAAGGCACTTGAGACACACACGGTGGCTGGATAAAGAGTGGAGTGCTGCAAAAACAGACAGGACAATAATAGCAGCTTTGTGCCAGACATTATTCCAGACTGTTATAGCATTTGTGCATTTTTAAAATGTATTTATTTATTTATTTTTTGGTCTTAATTGCTCTTGTGGAGGTGTTTCACAGCAGGAGACGGCGAGCGGTTGAACCAGCATTCAGCTATTGGGCAGATGCAGCTGAAAAACAGTGTTCGCCTCACACACAGGAAATCTAGAAGCACCAACAAGAGGGACTTGGGACTTGGGAATTGTGTCTTATAGTATTGTGATTGACAAAATCTAAATAATTACCCATCTGAAGAACAAATTGACCAAATCTTTTGGCAGAAGACAAATACCAAGCAAAAATATCGGAGACATGTCTCTATATTAAAGCAAGTCTTTAGCTGACCACTTAATTTTGAATACCAACCATATATCATGAGGAGAGGAGTAAAATTTAAAGCAACAATATGTAACTTTGACCATAACGAAACGAAACTAAACAATACACGTTAATTTGTCTCAGAAAACAGCAATTTCAGTGAAATGAGGTCATATTTTACCTAGAAAATGTCCTCTGGTTTCCCTCTGATGTCCTACGACTGCTCTGCCTCAACTCTCTGATTCATGGAGGTTCCTGAAAGCAACATGTAGGCTGCCTGCAGACTGAAGCTGCAGCTGCAGCAGCAGGTAGTTGTTGAGAATAGCTCCGCTTAATAAAAGGCTGCAAGCAGACAGAGCAGTCGTAGGACATCAGAGGGAAACCAGAGGACATTTTCTAGGTAAAATATGACCTCATTTCACTGAAACTGCTGTTTGTGCAACATTAATGTGAGTCATTAAGTTTTGTTTTCCAAAGCCCCGGGTCGCGGACAGAGTTACACATTGCGCCTTTATGCCCTCAATATGTCTTAGATAGTCATCTGCAAAGCTTTCTGGTATTAATCTGGACCTTTAGTAACATGCATGTGTGGATCTTAGTTTAAAAAAATTAATTAATTAAAAAAAGCAATGCGATGTGAGCTTGAATTTTCATCTTTATGGTTCATCTTCAGTAGAAATCATTTGGGACATTTTCACCTTACAGTTAGTTTGTAACTCGACTGATTAATAATGCAGGAAAACAAAGATGGATGTTATTGTAACACTGCTGATTTGTTTTCTGTCCTCCAGTTCATTCTTGTTTTTGTTGTCTTACATACACAGTTTTTAGTTGCTGTGTGCAGACTTTATTTTCAACATGTTTCTTAAAGCATTAACACACTGACAGATGTTTGAATCTGGTGCAGTGAGGCTCCACTTAACATGAATCCTGATATGTCACTGGTCTCCATGGAAACTTTAACTTTTTCCTCCTCTGTTTACCAGTTTTTAATTTCATATTTTGTTTGCTGTCATGTCATTTCCAAAATCAGCTAATTATGGCACAGGATGGTACTCACACTGTGCGAGCTGGCAGGGGGTTTCTGATGATATCTGATAGATTAACATGCCTGTTTACTTTAGATTCAAACATGTTGATTTATTAATTCCTGGTGTATTGCCACTAGCTGCAAGTCTTTGACAGTGATGTACAAAGCAGCGATTGTAGAAAAGCTTTCTTTTTTGTCTTTCATTAAATGCTTAAAGCTGTCCAGCATGTTAAGCAGATGGTTTAAACTTTATTTCTAACTTAGCTTCAGGTATAGCATAGCTACAAAACAACTAAACTGAGTAAACTCACTTATTAAGGTTCAGTTCTCAAGATCTTTTATGCAATGAAGGTACATTTGCTTACACAAACTTAAGTAACTATCAAAATCAATGGTTAGTTTATACAGAGAAATATCTCTGACCCCAATTACTGCCAGCATAGCCAGCAGACTGTGGACTTTTAACAGTATGTTTCCTTTTTTCGTTTTAAATAAGTCACATTCTTTGTTCAGTTTTAGCAAAACTCTGGCAACCAAATGCAGTAATGAATTCCTTTGTGCCCGTCCTGTGTTCACTGCATACTCCCTTTTAGGGTTTGTATGAATGCCATTTTTGAGGCTTTGGACATTTGTTGGTGTTACCGAACCAACCTCCCAATGTTTGTTTTCCAAAAAAAAAACATGTTTAAAAATTAGGAATACTGTATATGTATTTAATGCTCTTTCATAACCAAAAGCTTTAGATCATATAGATACCATTCATGAATACATGCATTAAATGATTTAATAATACACAACCTCTTTTTAGTTTAGTTTAGTTTACACACTGGACTCTGTCAGATAGGGTGGAAACGCAGGTGTTTGCCAACAGCATGCCGAGGTTCTTTACAAAAGAATTTGTGTGTCAACTTGTTAAGTTCTGTGAGTCAGACAAAACACATGTAATGATGTAAGAAATGAAAGACCTGTTGGAGCATCTCTGCTTTCTGTGATCGTCTGAGAAACCTGTCAGTCGGCAAACACACCACAAACCCCATCTCAATCCATAAAATCCCTGCAACAGAACAATGATTCTTAAACATCATCAGGACACACATTAGCAGAAGGGTCATTAACTATTAAGAACAGTTACGTCTTGTGAAAATAAAGTTTATTGACTTTGTATTTCACAAGTTTGTTTAGGACTTTTTGCTTTGAATCTTTTGTAGTGCTTCATCTCAAGACACTTCCACACTGGCTTACTTTTATTTTCCCACAGGCTTCTCTAGATTCTGAAGATAAACATTGAGTTTAGCGTTTTCTTGGCAGTTACGTTTTACTCAAGAAATTTGCATACATATTCATGTCAAATCTCTGGGATTAGTCCATGTTTTCTTCTATCTCAAATGCTTGTTTGGTAAAAGGGAAAGAGGGTGAAACCACTCATGAACTGCACTTGTGCTTTTTGATGAGAAATCGTAAAATACAGGAGAAAGCACAACACATGAAATACTCAGATAAATTCACTATTCTCTCATTTTATAAGGTTTTCAAAGCAGTTTCACTGCCACATTGAACTGTATTGACTTTGTCCCACAGTGCTTTCCATTTACAAGATGAGTGAGATGAGGTGCTCAGGAAGTCACTGTCGGTTAATAAAATGCGACCCAAGAGAGTCGACATCGCCTGCAGTTTCCCCAGCAGGGATGCTTCAGAGCCGGAGCGAGGGCATTACTCTTTAATGCCTGTGTTGAATAACTGTGGGCCAGCTAATTTATAGAGGCTTCTTAAAGGTCAGGCAATAGGACAAGAATACATACTGCTGGAGGTTATTGCCAATACTGCCAAATCACCAATGCCGCTCCCTTTTTTCAAAGAAGAATGAAACATAAGGATAAGCCAAATGTTTGCACTCGCTATGAATTAAAAATGAATACATTTACTGTCCAGTTACGTCTGCTTTCTGGCCAGATATTGACAGGTTTATAAAAATGCCATCATTAGCCTTTGCATGTGTGGGTGGTCAGACATTTCATCAGCCGCAGCTTTTCTTACTCCACTCTGCTCTCATTTGTTCTCACTTTTCCATTTACAGTATTTGATTTAAAATTCTTTTGGCCTCATTGGGGTTTTTTAGGGACTAATACTGAGCTTGCACAGGCTTCGCCTTGGAGGGAATGTGCCAAGAATGAGTCTGGCCAAACATCTTTTGACTGAGACCATATTTTGTAGCCCTTGTTTCCCTTCTTAGCATTAATTTGTTTCAGCTAATTTCACAGTCTGCATTAGTGCAAGCGGGAGCAGAAAAACACAGGCTTTGCTCTAAATCTCAGCCACAAGAGGATTTGTTTACCTCAAATTCTTAGTAAAAGCTAAGCTGATTCTGCCGCCTTTCTTCTTTTGGCCCCGACACTCATTTTTCAGAGAATGCTTGAGCAAACAGAGACATGGAGAGTCACAAGTCAATTTTGGCTGTTAGAGGTGAAATATGTAAAAGGTCTGTAAGGATCTAAGTGGTATTCATTTTGACTCTTAGACATATTTACTAAAACTTTAATCAGAATGTGAAGAAATAACAATCTGATATTCTGATGGAACAATTTCGGATGTTTTTGATTGTTACTCGTGCATCTCCAAGCTGAACCTGCAGGGACCAACATCCTTTGGTTTATGCCTCTTTGGGTAAAGTGGTGTTATGAGACAAGATGGGCCGTTGCTAAACGATTAGCATGACAACTTCAGTAAATACCTTTTCAACACAATGCATAGACATACGTATAATGTCAAAACTGTTATGTCTTTAGATTCCAACGAGGATTTCAGTTATTTATTTTGTATTTTATTTTTAAATTTAAAACTTCCGCTGCAGACTAGAGGCAGCTTATAGGGCCACCGACTGCACAGCACACTACATCAAATCACTCACTGAGCCAGGAGCCACAGCCACAGGTAGCTAAAGTGAAGCTTATAGTCCAATTACATGTTAGTAAAAACTGCAGATGTGCTGCAGAAAGCCAGAAGAGATAAAAATGGCTACTGATCAACTCCGATGTTCTACTGTTAGATTTTGGTTTTCAGATACTCTCTGCATATCACAACAGACAGGCTGATTGCCAGTTAACTTACCGGATATGAAATGAGATCTGTAAAGTCTGGCATTTTTAATTTGGTTCTAATTTGGCTCAAAGATGTGATTTAATGGCATTATGTAAAGTGTAAGGTCTTTGTTAACAGATTAATGATCTGTTATCTCACTGCACCACATGACATGTTCTCCACTCACGGCTCTTTATGCACCCGCCATGAGCAGTTGGAACTGTGTGACGTTAGTGTGACGTAGTCTGATAATTTACCTGTAGGGAGCAGCAGTGGTTACCATAAAATGCTGCCCTCTACTCTTTTGGAGTCATCTTCAACAAGTGGCAAACTCTACATATTGTAACATCTTTCTTCTACAAGAAAAGTGACGTATGTCTCTGCAGACTGTGTTATGAACTTTTAAGCCTACATTCCTTTGCTGGTATAAGAATGTCTAGTATAAGAAAACATAATTTGTTTATTTTTGTGGTGATGTTTTTTTCTATTATATATATGAAATTAAAAGCCTTGTGGACTGAAGGATGTCTCTCTTGGGTGTACTTAAGTTTTTCTACAATGTATTTACTTCATTCACATATGTTGTAAGAGGAACAATTGACTAATGTTACCATAGAAAGATGAAAAGAGCAAATTATTTCTACATGAGGTACAAACATTGTAGTTTCATTCATTCTCTTATTGCCTTATAGTTCAGTTGACTCTGGTGCCTTTCGGCTTCTGTTGGTGAACAAAGTGTATCCCTGTATTATTTATGCTGTAGGGGCAATGATGTTACTGAGAAACCTGCTGAGAATCATCGACAGGGTGAATATTACTATTATAGGCCACTGGGGTTTTTAAAATTTATTATATACAGCTCTAAAATTAATTAACAAGGAGACATTTAATGACATTTAATACATTCCCACTCTGTTTTATATTTTACTATAAAGCAGGATAGAATGTCATGTACTTTAGCTGAACAATTATTTGACCTCTATAGTTTTTGAGACTTCATTTCCTTTAAATTACATTTTACCTAATACAGTGGCCGCCATTCACATTTGAAGCACGAGCTTCAAATCCAAAGAACATAAAATTTAATAAATTGTCTTTACTCACACCGTCCAGTCTGCCCAGCTACCTGAGATTCACTTAAATTAAATTAAACCCCTGCACAAATCCAAGGATTTGGCACAAATGAGTCAAAGGAGACACATATTGGTAGAATTATTCATTGACAGCTGGATATGATCCACAGATTTGCAGCTTTTTCCTCGTCCACTCACATGTTTTAATTTGATCAGAGGGTTTCCGGATTAGCAGCGTGGTGTCTTTCGGGGGCTTGTCCAGCCAACTCAGATTGGCTGGCCAGTCTACCTGCAGCCAATCTGCTACTTTATAAACATCCGGCCAATGATTCTGCACAGCTATAAAATTCCCCACTGATTTCCTCTCAGCACTGACAGATTCCTTATTTTGGAGTTTTGACAGAAAAACTCTTAAAAGGGCTGCCCTGAACTTAAACTCTGACAGCACAATAATAATGCCTTAACTTTAACAAAAGCACAAATGGAGGCCTTGCTTTGGTTCAGATTTGAAAAGACTCAAAAAGATGGAGCGTCACTTTTCAGAGTCCGTGCTGAGTAGGATCCAAGAGTCTCATCGGGGCATTCAAATTACCCCTCCAGTAATGATAGTAAAGTCCAAGCTAAATGCAGCTTGTGGTTGTTTATGTTGGTAGTTTCTTCTGTTGTTATTGCTGATTGTAAACCATCAAGCTGCCTTCATTTTTATCTGCTTCCCTGATAATACAAGCTGGGCAGTTTGTATTATTAGGGAAGCAGATAAAGGAAAAGGACTGTTGTATATTTCTGCTTATACAACAGTTAGTTCCTACCAAGCAATTTGATTGGACAAGAGGCATTCCATGAGTGCTGTTATAGAGTACAACAGCACTGGGACTTTTAACTTTGTATTACTTTGCTTAATAGGTGCTCTCATCACAAACTGTCGGTTGCTAGGTTACTTTCTAACAAACTGCCCTGAAAAGATGGACATTTTTTCAGACTGTCTTCAGAGAAGGACAAAAAGAACAAAAGAAGCCAGTGAGAAAATAATGAAATGGGCCCTTCTGTAACTTATGAAGTAAGCTAGAGTGTCCTGTCCCAGTCCAGTTGTGGAACTATTTGTGCTGGTGAAGCCTAATAAATGATTAAATTAACAAACAAATCATAATCTGTTTTTGCTTATCAGTGTCAGCAGAATGGAGTTTGTAGAACTGCTGTATAAAAGCAATGTCACACAAGCTTGTGCTGTTGGACTGAATATTATCACAGGTGTGATGACCTTCGACACTTGGCCTGCAGCCTCTGGCCTATGATCGCATCACATCAGTGATGATATTCAGTACAATGGCACTCCCTCTCGCATGATATTGCTTAATTGTTTACAGTAGAAAATTAACTAAAATCCACTGTTTAACATTTTAACCAAAGTTCCAGGCAACAGGCTCAAGCAGCTACTGTTTTGGTTTATTTCAGTGTGTAATGCACAGAAAACTTTGCACTTATTAAAAGGTATTTTGATGTTTGAAGTGTTAGATTAAAAGCAAGGATCTGAAAAGTCTTTGTATGAAGGCAGGACGGTCCAACATCAACAAACGTTGCTGTTTAAAATGAAACACAGAATTCTTGAAGGTCAGAGCTTCCCAAAGAGCCAGTCTCAGAAAACTGGTAAAAGTGACCAAATTAGAAAATCATTTAATCATTGTAAGTCAACAGTGAGGCTTTCAAACTTCCTGCTCCAGTTTCACACACAGACAAACAGCTGAGGAACATTTAATCTCTAAATAACATCAACTTTTTCTTCCCTGTGAATGTTTTTCTATTTTTACAACAAGCTCATTGGTCCCTTTCACATCATATCATGTCACATCATTTATCTGGGATAACATTAAAAAAATAAAGATTACATTAATCTTACGTGGATGTGAGAACACAATGTTTTTTGTAGATGAGTGCATCATTTCGGATTCATTAATTTAGCTAAGCTAGGCTAAGCCATTGTTGTTGAGCTAGCATACCTTTAAACACAGGGAGTCATAAAAAGCCCTCAACAAGTTGTGTGGCTCTAAGTAAAAAAAAACATTTTACTCCTTAGTTTGAAGAAACTGAAACTCTCAATTTCCCCTGAAGCCAAATTTTCTTTTTAAAGGTTTTCATCGTGGAAGTTTCACTCATGACAATGAGGTACCATTACCAGGCTCTCTGGCTGGACCCATTAACACACTGATCATATTGAAAAAGATAACAAGCGAGAGATGAAAGGGTTGGATTTTATTCCCGGCCTTTATTCCCACAAGTCATCAACCATGAGAAACAAAACATCTATCAGTGCTGTCCATAATACAGATAATGGCACAGAACTCATTCTGTATATTTGATTTGTGCTGCAGCAACTGTAAGGAAGGGAACAACAATACGAAGAAGAAATGAAATTGGGGAATCTGACCTTTGGTTGAAGCGCTTGCTGTCACCTCACATGGATACACCATTTGTATCTCTGGCGGAACTCCGTTCCCTTCTGTTGCCCTGCTGAGAATAAATGAAGCTTCTTCAGGATCCTCGCTGCGTCTCTGGAACTGACTGGACCGACTGGAACACTCTGAAGCACCGAAATTGGCACAAGTCCCTCCATACTAAGCACACCACACATTAGGCAAACTCTCCTTCAGCCAGCCAAGTCCATTTGGTTAATGGCAGATTTTCACCCACAAGAACCCCCCCCTCTAAATACTCTAGCAGGAGTGTCCAATGACATGGATGCAGTTATTTCTTAAATTCCAGATGACAGTGTCATTAGATTTAGATAACCTTGAAAAAACTAACATATTTCCTCAGGGCTTGTTTTAAAATTTTACAATCTGTGGTGGCTGATTGGAGTGTTTGCCATGTGTGAGGCTGCAGTGTGCAAAAATAACCTTGTTTTTCTCTTCTTGCTAAAGTAATTGATTTACTGAAAACATATTATTAGTAAATTTGCACTGAGATCAGAGTTGGGCAGTTGTTTTTCCTGGGGGGCTGCATAAGAAACCCAGACTGTTGCTGGGGGCGATTTTTTTTTTTTGTCATGACCTCTAATTTCATCTTTCAAGTTGCACTAGATGAATTCTGCAAACGAGCTAGCAAGCTAACATTAGCTGTAGCATGAGACTCATTGGGAAGCAAATCTGCTGCAGCTGTTTGCTCTGGCTCGCTCTTTATTTCGTTTGTTGTCCAGTTTGACTGAGACGAAACAGTTGCAGGGAAAGTTGCAGTGAAGTAAACTGGTCCGTCTGATGCTGTGACTTTCAGACACTCTGTTGTCGGCAGAGGCGAGTCAGAGCATGGTGAGCTAATCAACTCGTGCCAACGTCACCTGCTGCCAAGAAGCACAGCGTAGACTGGTGAAATAGGACAGAGAGCACAGACTGCGTCACTGATTTTTCATTTTTCTGCGAAACCCTCGTCCCAGTGGCAAAGAAGATATCATGGTGAAAACAGGCCTTACTGGAGACCAATTTAGCAGCGAATGGTGTCATTTTTCAACCACAATTACACTGTTTAATCAAGTTATACATCATAATGACAAAATTAAGCCAACAAAAGTTGTCAAGTTTCACTCTAAATTATAGAAAGCATGCTCTGCACTTATTTTGATGTACAGGACTGACTGTTTTATGTAAAAAATATTCACATTTGATAACAAAAACAAATATTTTTGCGTGTTATCGCCTATTCATTTTTTCTAATTTTCTTTGTGTTTTGTGTCAAAGTGGCAACTCAAGTTACAATCTTTGAGTAGAGCCAGATGTTTATTGCAGAATAAACAGACAGCTTTGCATCCAACCTCAGTAAAGAAAATAGTAAGCACACCCTGTCTTATAAAAAACTCGACATCAACCCCTTCGGATATTCGGTGCAGGGTAATCTACATTAAATGTCCACTGATTGTGTCACATTACAAAGTCAAAATCCTCTGCCAGAACTGGCCAGCGTGATGGTTGAGATGTCAAGGTGTGACTTAAAAGATGTGATGGCATTAACTACCAACTGAACGGCTTAACTTTTTTTTTTTCCTTCAGTTTCCACTGACTTTTAAAATGTTGCCTGCTCATCCACACTTTAAGCACCTATATGACCTATTTGGATTGCCCTTAGCGTGTTTAGATAAATTCAGTTCCCACCTTTGAATCGTTGCAGCCACTGTTATATTGGTTTATGTACTTTGGTGGAGCTTTTTCCAGCTACAAGTTGACTTTGGCTACCTGCTGAAAATGAGCCGGAGCAGCTCAGCGGCTGGTTTTAAACAGGTAAAGTTGCTTGGCTCATGATCCAAGCCTTCTGGATGGCTGTACCGATCCCGACAGGTCAGCCAATTTAGATGTTTTTGGCTGAAGAGCAAAGGACTGTTGGTATCCTCCCGCTCATCACCGCCAACACGTCCTGTCAACACGTGTCCATCAAGCGCGGCCCCGTTGTCACATTCTGCAGTTTTTTTTATTTTGGAGTGTGCTGATTCACCGGTGCTCTGACAGCTGGTACTTGTGTAATCTCTGTGTCTGCTCTTTCAAATGACTCTTGGCCTATTTGCTGCTCTGCTCGTATCCCCTGCGTAACGCCAGCATAATGTAGTTGAATATTTGATAGACTGTATTGGCAAACTGCTCCAAAATCTCTTGTCTGGATGCTCTCAGCTTCAAGAAAAACACAGAATCAAGTCAGCTGCTGACTGCTGAGCTTCTTAACTATGTCTTTAAATTGCTCCTTAAATTGTCTTTATTGCTAAACAAATAAGGCTTTTAATTAAGACACCTAACAAGTTGATAGCAGCCATATCAAATGGGGTAAATTACCACCTTCAGACTACTTCCTTCAGGGTTGCTCTAATGTTAACAGAAAATGTGTTCTGATGGATTTTATTCAGCACAGACCAAGCATTAATATGTGTTTTGTTGTAGGAACTGCTGAGTTATTTTTTTAAGTTGATCAATACTGTCCTTCAGTTCAGTAGATGGTGAGCTAAATTAAATATTTTGTAATTAGTGAGGTAAGCAGCCCTCCCTAGAGCCGTCAGAATGCCTCATCAGGTTGCAGCATGTTTCATAATAACTACACTTAAAAATGACCAAAAAATGCCAAATGTTGAGGCTAGAGCACATTCAGCCACCTTGAGGCATAAAGGGGGTTAAAGCAGATGAAATGTCACTTGAGGTTTGTGCACTAGCAGTATCCCTTGGTATGCAAGCTGCTGCACAAGTTATAATATTGGTTGAAGTTTACCATCTTGTTCAGACATGACTGCCTGATTTTTTTCTAGTGAGAAAAACAACAACCCATGCACATAACAGAAAAGCAGAGGGATCAAAAGAAATGTTTTGTCTTTTATCTTGGCTTTTTCCTCTCTGTGAACATTAGCACAAAATGGCAGCTTGTAGGCGGAAGCACTGGCTCTCTGACTCAGAGCAGAACTTCTTGTTTTAGGCAGCTCCAAATATTTCGTAATCAAACTCCACCGTGGCTTCACTGGAAATCTAATGTGATGTATGCATGCATGTTTGGCTGTGTGAGAATCAGAACAACAAAGCAAACAACAGGGTTTTTAAATCCAGAACGCACTGTTTCCCTCACTGCTAGGCCTAACCACCCACCCACCCACATACCTGACTATATGTCTAGATTTAACAAAGTCCTCAAGTGGTAAAGGGTGTTGAAGGTTCGATCTCACTGGTTTGTGAGGTCTGCATAGAAGTCAGCTAATTCAGAAGAAGTTTCATCTGTGATCAGTCAAGTAAAATGTCAGCTGTCTTAAAGCTGATTTGTTTTGACTTTACCTATGGAGCTTGTAAATTTAACAGCTGTTTTTTAAAATTTTCTGTCTTCCTGTAAAACTTCCTGTAACACATTATCACTGTCAGCTCGTTACATATGGACGTTTGGTCAGGACCCCCTCTGGCGTCAGTTTTTAAAGCACTGTAAATGGCATGCAAAGCCTCCTTCTCAAACACTTTTTTGATGTTGTCAGTTTTGTAAGGTTAAGGTATAAAATCTACGTACTAGATTTAGGTGCAAAAACATGTTACTTTAGTTTAGGAAAAGACTTTTGACTTTGTGAGTGAGGAATTCAGACTTTGCTGGAAGTTTTAGAGACGTAAAAGACTTGACTTCCCTCCTGAACCCGTCTGGATCAACTTCTGATTTAGACTCGCCTTGACTGACTTGAGACTTTACTTTGACTTGTTTGGATCAACTTAAGACATGATTTGGACTTGCCCCACCTCTCATCGTCCTACCGGTCCTGCAGCTTGTAGAAAAATAGAATAAAATGTCCTGTGTCATTTTCCCCTGTAGTGACAGTTAAATAACCCCACCAGTGATACATATAGCCTGTATTATACTGTCAGCTGTCAGTTTACTGACTTCACTCTGCGTCTCCACTTCTATCATTCTCTTTTTAGTGTTTTAGAACACAGCTGTCTCTTCTTTGTATCTGTTTATCTGTTGATTCTTTTTTTCCTACCTCAAGCACGCACTACGTCTCCAGTCTTATCTTTGTTTGTGTCCCCTGAGTGTCTGTCTTTGCCCACTTTCTCCTCCCTACCTGAATTTTGTTTGCAGTTTCTCAACAGCACCTTACCGTCTGTCCATCACAATACTGTTGCCATGATTGAGAATGATGCTGCAAGGACTGAAATTTCTTATTAAAATTTTGAAGATTGACAATGTTAAAAAGTTAAATCAAGCAATCCAAATCACGTCAGTCAGGTTTTCCAAGTTTTATTTCAGCAGCGTAAGAGAAGTGGTAAAAAAAATCATTATTGTTATAGTACTCGAGATCGGTCTAGGTCTCAAGACTCGGGAGATTTAATGAAGACCACAACACATTTATTTGTTAACGTAATGACTGATTGGATGTAAAACTTTTTTCTTTAAATGCAGCCAGTAACAAAAGTCATTTGTAGTTTGATTTTTTGATTTTTCTAAGTTTGGCTACCATAATCACAGAGAATTCATAAGCAAAACAGCATACGAGAGAAAACACTTGGCAGAGTGAAGGTTCTGCAGGGCAGTGCTTCATGAGAAGGCTGGAAAACATTGAACCTCTATCGCCACCTTGAAATCAGAGAAAAAAAAAATAAGATCTCGGTCTTGACTCGGTCTCAGCCCCTGAAAGTCTTGGTCTGTCTCAGTCTTGGCACATTCTGGTCTCGGTCAAGTCTAGTTTTCGGTTAGTATGGTCTTGACTACAACACTCATTTTTGAAGTAACTGCTAGATTAAGTGCTTCCTACTTTTAGAAAAATGTTAACCATATAACATTTTAGGCAAAAGTGAATAATGAGTCCCTGCAGATTGCGCACAGCACAAACGAGAGCCCTTAAGTTTATCTAATTTTTTCGTTCTCACCCCGACCTTACAGTTGGAAATTTCAGGACAATTCCAATCATCACTGAGATCTCTCAATCAGAAATAGTTTATTTTGTTGTCCTGTATTAAAACTCAAATTGTAAAATGTCAGTTTGTGTTTCTTTTCTGCTGCTCTGTCATGTGTATGCCTCTAGCAAATAGTTTTGTGGAGAAGATGTCATTGTTTCCTGGTGATGGGTCGTGTGCAGCATCTCCGTGGGGAGCATGCAGTTCTGAAGTGAAGGCTGCCTCACTCTCTATTCGCCTCAATTAGTAGCCAGTCGAGGCACTGCAAGTCAGAGAAACGGCAGTTTTCATTTCATTATGAACTCTTTTGCTTAAAACCTCACTTGCCTCTTTCCACTGACTGTGAACTAGAATTAAAAATAATGAGGTAATTTAAGCCATTAAGGGAAACAGGAAGGGGAAAAAAAACTCACCTGAAAAACTGAGCTAGAAAGTAAATGCGCTGATGAAAAGGGAGTTTTTCAAGGCTGGATTTCATCTTTTCATTTTTATTGCAATTGGATTTCATCACTAAGGTGATGAAATCGCATCCAAATTGTCCTCCGGTGATGCTTCAGTTCTCCAACACCTGACCAGATGTGGCTGAACAGGCAAAGGAAAACAAAAACTTTGTGTATCATCCTCCTTTTGATTTATTTCAATACAACTTGCAAGTCAGGAAAACAGCAGAGCCGCGCTCCGATTGTAGCGATGGAACGAGCTCAGACTCAAAAGAAAGCAAACGTGTAAAGCTGCTGGTTGGAGCTACATGTATGTTTCTCTCAGAAGTCAATGAGAAGTTGTCAGTCTGGTAACATTTGGGTTTAGCTCAGCCTAAAGACAAATTTCACAGCATCAAATTTCATCCTGATGGAAACTGACAAATGGACCAGAAATACAAAATGCTGTCCTTTTCTCAAACAGTTTTGATAGGATTAAACCAGCTGGCTTCCCAAATACTATGGAGAGTAACCAGTGTTGGGGAGTAACTAGTTACATGTAATAGAATTACGTAATTTAATTACATAATAAATGTTGCTGTAATCTGTAATCTGTTATAGTTACTTGGAAAAAATGTGTAGATAAATTACAGTTACTGATGAAAATGTTAACGATTACAAAGTAGGAATGGAGTGATTATCGTTTTTTTTTGTTATTCGTGATAAAAACACACAATAAGATAATCATGAATTTCGATTAATAGCATAATCATCATAATGGTGAATTTAAGTGTCTGCTATAAATAACAGAATGTAATCCTCACTATTCCTGCTAGTGAATAATCCACGTTACAACTCGACCTTATTTATTCATTTTATTTTATTTTATTTATTTATT
>JAQFJA010000006.1:25624501-25638533 GCA_029874485.1 Naso brachycentron
ATGCCTTTTAAAATGAGCGTTTATTGTACTTTTTGACAGATTTTCCAAGTGCACATGCTCCTCTGTTGTTTTTTTAGCTAGGGGTGATGTCAGCAATGAGCTCCAGCTCTCAGGACTGCCCCGGTCATTATAATAATGCTGTAGAACAAAGTATATGATCGTACATATCCTTATGTGCAAAAAAATCAAACTTCTCCTTTAAGGCTCATGTGTGAGATGTATTGTACACACTGTATTGCTCTGGAATAACCCTCCTTCCCTCTCTTTTCCTTTTCTCCTAGGTAAGCACTTTCTTTGTTCTCCGTTGGTAGTAGTGATGAAGGAGGGATTGGCCGAGCGTGCATCCTGTTGCTGTCAGCCCTGGTGAGGGTTTCATGCAGCTGAAATGTGAGGCAAGAGTGATTAAGGTGATGCATTGAGCCAGTGTGCCCATAACAGAGATGCTTCTAGCTCTGGTTCTGGCAAAGTCAGCAGTACAAACACGATGGAGTGAGCCCCCCCTCCACGCACCACACACTCAACCACTGTACACAGGAAGCCATTAGTAGACAAAGAGGAGAAGCTAAAAGAAAGGAGGGTCTGGATCTGAAGGCGTTTTCACACTCAGGGCCTTATTCTGTTGGATCGGTGGTGCGAAGTGCCGCCCAGCTGAGTGAGGGTTTGGTGATTTAAAGGCATTTTAAATTCATTCATAGAGCTCTGTGATCTTCTTTACTGATGTGTATCCACAGTTTATTTCTTTGCACTTTTGTTGGCTTTAAGTGTCTTCATGTATCGCAGATATTATTCTTGATGACATATTACGCTTTAAATCCCATACCTTGTGGCTTCAATTACTGAATCAAGGTTCACTTAATGATTTCAGGAGCTTTCAACGGCAGCTTATGGTTGTCTTTAGTGTGAGGACACATCAAATGCCGACGACCTGGGAATGAAACCAAACAATCAAATATCTTTCTCCAGAATTGCCCACCTTCAGTTTTTGTCCAAGCTTTACATCAATATGTTGTGATGCAGTGCAGACTTTTCAAATCAATATGCTCTTAAGAAAACAAAGAAAAACTTTGGTCATCCTGTACACCAATGCTGACTGACACAAACTGGATCTTTTTGTCTTCAGTCTGGCACAGTGTAACTCTCAGCATGTCACCAAAATACCAAGAAGACGCAGACAAGGCAAAAAAAAAAAAGTATTTTCAAAAACTACAAAAATACCACTTCACTGACACAAAGCCACTGCCATTCGCCAGACGGCATGACAGAAATAGGACACCAGGCTTGTTTGGAGCTGTGTATTCATACTAAGAACCTCCTTAACTGTGTTTGTTTATGTTGTTTGGACAAGAGAAAACAGTGGAGTTTGAATCTCGGTGCACCAAATAACCACACAACATCGACAAAACGCTCGTCACGGTAGATGTCCATAAAACTGTGGGTGTGGCTCTCAAATATCTACAACCAGCAGTGTCTTGTGAACGGGCAAACCACATGACAGGAATGAAGAACAATCTGCAGTGTGGGCTGATGGTTCTTGTTATTTTCTCCTGTATTCTAAACTGTCATGAACACCAAAGGAAGAAAATTATGGCAAAAAGCCCTGACACGTCTATTATGCTTAACTCAAGTTACAAAGTCTGCGAGTTGATGTGTTTTGACATTCCACACTGTCAGAATCTCTAATCTTAGAAGTTGACAGGTTACCAAAACCCAAATAAATGAGGCATTTTAAAAAACCTAATTTTACAAACCCTCAGCAGGCTGTACTTGGGTGAGTGTGTACTTTAGTGTACTTCTATTCAATAGGATATACAATGGTCAAGTTTAAGGATCAGTCTTGTTGTCCACAAACAGCCAATGAGGTTAATATCTCAATACTTTCTAACTTTTCTACATGAATCACATTTGTTCCTTTTAAAGACGTAAAATTAACTTGCAGTCAGAAACAGGCGAGTGGTAATTTTTTTAGTAAGTAATCAGACTAAGGGGAATTAATCCAAAGAGGAAAGAAATCAGACAGTTGAAGAAGAAATCGCATTGGACGATCTGAAGAATGTACAGGGATGGATGGATAGCTGTAAGGATAGTGGTGAGATGAGACTGCTGTGCTGGAGAGTGGAGGGCTCAAGTGATAGGAAAAGGGAAATGGAGAAATCAAAGGGAATACTGCAAGGCAGGAAGGACTGGCAGTGCTAAAATGACAGGAAAGTAAAGCTGCATTCAGACTACACTATTTTGACTATTAAGATGATACCACCAGATTTGGTGATTACAGAGTTCTAATTTCGTGCCATGGCCATGGTGAGGGACATACCAGACTACAAATTAGTCCCCTTACCAATCATAGCCTGCAGCCGTGCATGATGTCATTGGAAATGAGGTGTAAGGAAAGGACTTTTGGGAACAAGAAGTAAACAAGCAAATGACACCTGTGTTGGGTTTGGAAAAGGCTCGAAATCGTTCTACCTCGTAACACCAACAACATTACTTGTCTTTCACTAAGTCATGTTTAAAGTTGTGCACAGAAGAACCCTGTGCTGCTATTTGTCGGCGTCACAGAACGTGGAATGGAATTCTCATGAACAATTACTGCACCCAGTACCTGTTTTCTCTCCCAGTGTCCTCTTCTGCCGGGTTGGGTTGATGTCGTATAGTCTGAACACAGCGTTAGCGCATAGCAAGCGCAGAAAGCAGATAGAGAATGTTTAGGCTGATGTGATGAAACAGGGAGTTTATCCGGAACTGTTTCCGTCCTTAATACACATTTGGTGCTTTCATGAGTATTACGACTCCAGAATAGTGTGTGTTGGACTGACTCAAAATAAACTGCAGTGGAAGTGTTCATTGTCATAATGGAACATGTCACGCAGTTGAACGGCGTGGCTCATTGATGCATTTTTAGTAGCTTTTGGACAGCAATTGTCCTCTCTGGAACAAAGGAATGAGCCAGGCTTTGGCTACACAGGAAACTCAGTTTCGGAGGATCGATTCATTGTTATTTCCGATCTTTTTATGAGGTTCTTTACAAGTAGAAAAATAATGTCTTCAACCTTATCCTTTGAAACTTAAAGAAAATGAGAAGAAATCAGACCAAAGAGAAACTGCATTTGCTTGCATTCTTTCTCCTTGAAGTAGCAGCTGTCTTTTGCATGCACACTTACATGTCGTTCCTTTACAGAAATATGCAGAGTCACATTTGATGTATCCATGGGGGAGACAGTCAATGGAACATAATTATCCTAAGTGCACTGCATCATTGTGCCGCACAAAAGGACATCTTTCCATTTCAAGCTTTCCACTTTGCATTTGATAGAAAACACAGTACATCTTTTATAACAGCCACGAGCAGGGTGTCATTTTTTAACTCGTGTGAGCGTTTAAGGAAGGAGGTTGGGGGTGTCAAGCCATGCATTTGCTTGTCACATTTATCAGAGACTGTGCCATTGATAACTGATTAATTCAAGCATTTGCAGTCATTCTGATTCAAAGCTGTTCGCAGTTACTGAGATATTCATGTAGTTGTAAAAATAAGATAACTACTGGCATTATTAAAGGTGATTAACATGGATTCAGAAAAAGAGGACGCAGAGGAAGACAGAAAAGTAAATAAAACTGTTCATCAGTTCAGAGATGCAGACTGTTATATGTTAACTTACAGCCAGTTCAGAAAAATGCTAATGAAAATGTCAGTGACAGATCTGTGTGGCTTCACATTAAATCCAGTTGAATTCTGCGTTTCATCACTCAGCTGGGGTAGGCGGTTTATTTTTGGTGTTATTTGGCAAAAATCCCCCAATAACCTTTCAGCATATTGTAATTCAGCTGGTCTGAAAAAACACTAGACTTTTGCACATCCCCTTGTCTCTGTCTCTGATGTAACTTTTGGCCAATCACTCATTTTAAAGAGCATATGTTCCTATTTGCTGCTCTACGCTGTGCGTTGTAGCGACAGGTGACGTTGGTACGAGCTGATTCGCTGACTTTTACATTATAATCCCTAAAGAAAACAATTCCGTGATCACTTTATTTAGCATTCAGTGGTAAACGTAGTTTGCCCGGAAATCCTCAGTATAAATATAGATGATTATGCTCTTTATTTATAGACAGACATAAATACTTTAAATGCAACCAGTAAAACAAGAGGAGCCATCTGTTTATCAGAGTCAATTAGTAAATCACACTGGCACATAGATACAATGCAATAATGTTCATATAATGTCCCAAATAACTTTAAAACAAATATTTTAATGTGAATTTTAAACCACCTTTGAGTTTTAGTTTCTCAGTGGATTCAGTTTTCTCGTGCTTTTTTTTTTTCTAATTTCCACATGGCCCAAAACTGTTTCCTAGCAACTAATGAAATGGTCTGTTGCACCTCTACCAAACAACACGCTGTGTCTGATTTTTTTGATTCCTTTAACCCCCAAATGAGACATGGATATCAGGATGCATCTGCATGAGGCAAGTTCTGCAGCACCTTTGGAAAGATGCCGCATAAAACCCTGTGCTCATTCAGAGTCATGAGCTTTTGAGTTCATTCTGATTTATTGATGAAGTAAGTGAAGCTGGTGTAGTTTTCATTGGCCGAACCAACTGACTGCTGATCGTGCTGTCAGATTAGGTGTTTTGCACCCTTAAAAAAAAATTGCAAACCCCTACTGTAGCCTCACCTCTGAATTTCTAAATACCTGACTCATAGAGACTCAAACTATTACTTTTCACTTTATTGCTTGACCCAAAAAACATCATACTAGAGAGCTGGATTCCTCCTGTATATTGTAAGATGTAAATGGAACCCCATCTATTTCAATCCCTGAAACAGATGGTTCTTGAGCTGTGGTTAAGAGTGGTAAATGATCTGCTCTCCGCCTGCCTCTGTCACTGTCTGAATAAGAAAGTGTCCACTTACAAAGGGACATATTCAAAGCCAAAGAATATAGATCGCTGATTCCCCTCATTTTAACTTAAACTGAAAATTAAAGTACGGTGTCTCATGGAAAGACAGCCAAATCCTTTGCCAGTCCACAACCAAACTGATGACGTATGAACTGATGACAGAGGTTTCAAAGTTATAGCTTTCCTTACATCCAAGGTGTATATAACTGTCTGCTATATGAGGCCAGAAAAAATAAGCCTCCAAGATGCAGGAGAGCAAAAGAACTGACAGCAGTGTAAACAGCGAGGCACTATCAGTTGCCTTTCTGCGGGAATTCTCACCCTATGGCAAGCTGTTTTTAGACACACAGGCGATGGAAAAATACAGAAATGTCAAGATATCCACTTATCTTCCACTTCACCAAATCTGAGAGAGGTTCAGAAGTTTAGTGTAACAGCCACTCTCTGACCTTTCTATACATTTCTTCAGTTGAAAAAGCAAACAACTCACAGACCACTCGATGTGGACATGAATGTGAAAAATATATTCTTGCACCATGCAGCCGTTACTCTGCTGCAACCCTACACTTCCATTATAATCCATTTATAACAGGCGTGAAAGCGGTGCACATACATGCAAATGTATTTGTTGTACAACTTTAAAAATAGGCCGGTCTTCTGTTTAGATTTTTAATTTGACAGCTCAGTGCAGGGTCCAAAAAACTGAAGGTTCAATCAATAAAGGAAAGCTCAGTTTTTTTGTTTTGCCTGTGACTTTTCATACCATGCAGATCCATAAACACTCTGCTGAAGTTTAAGCATGCTTAAATTAAAGCACCATCCCAGAGTGACTACATGTCCATTTTATCAACATCGGCCACATTGGTTACGAGGACCAGGCCCTCTTTCCCCCAGATAGCTTGAGATGTGGTGGTGGTTTACATTTTGTCCGTGTACAAATGTACCAGAAAGCAGCCGAAAATGTGTGACAACGTTGGTAAAAAAGAATGTTGTGGTAAAATCCTTCTTCACACTTATATTGGAGCGAGGAAGGCAGCACTTGTAAGGAACAATTTTCCAGGCATAATAACTTTCGTCGCTCCCCTCTCGCTCTCAGTCAGAGATTTTTGACCAAATAAACGCAGACGCAGATGTTGTCTTTACCTCGCAACTTTCACTTGTCTTATAGTGTTTCTGTACCCTGTTTTACCATGAGTGGCAATGAATGGGGTTTAAAAATGCAGTCTGAGGCAGAGTCCATCACGGGTCCATTTTTTAAAACCCACACCTGCCCATACCCGTAAAGCTCCATGCCAGAATCAACCCAATACCTGTCAGCATTACCAGGACAAAGCCGCACCCGCCCATACCTGTGATTAAACACACACACACACACACACACACACATACACACAGGCTGCAGTCACTCACATTGAAGTGCAACGAGATGAAGTCCTCTCCCTTGATGCCGCCGCAGCGCTCATCGTTGTTCCTGACGTACTCCCGTTCACTGCCCAGCCGTCTCTTATCACACTAGCTCAACTGAAACTCAGCTTGCTCTGCATAGTTCAGTTCATGTTCAGGGTTAAAACTTCCACTCTACTGCGCTTTATTATTACACCAAAGTTCTCTCAAACCTCCAACTTAGACCTCGACAATGTCTTATCCACAAACTGGTATTCTCCACTGGCTAATTTTCCCTTCATGTCATCCATTTTGATGTAACGCTACGAAGTACAAACTAGCAGCAGAGACGAAATGATGAGGTCAAGGGTCGCCATTTGTCAGTGACTTTCAAAATAAAAATAATTGTGGCTGGGTAATAGTGATTTATATTGCACATCTCTTTAATTTTTTTTATTCTAAAAAACAAAAAAATATTTTTGTTCTCACCAGCTGTTTGCCCTTGTGTAGTTTATTTTTACCCGTGCCCGTATCCGTGTGTTTTTTCACCCATTACGCAGCCTTTTTGTGGATGACACATCTGTTACCCGCGGGTACCTGCCCCAGTGCAGACTCTGGTCTGAGATCTACTAAAGTAAACACATGGTCAGATTTTCACAACAACATTTGTAGAAGATGGAGGCGATCTCTGCTAATGGTTGGAAGTCAAACATAGACTGGTACGGTCCTTTAAGTCTCTCTCCATGAGCTGCAGAGGTTCAACATAAAAGATAAAGCATTATGCTTCATCTTAAGGTTCAGTGTAATCCGTAGGCCGTTACCCCAAAGTGCCTACTGCTGCACAAACAGAGGAGATTCTGATGTGAATCACAGGCCCTCTGCGTCATATGTTTTACTAATGAAATAATCGCTTTTCATTCATGTCTGTAATGAATAATGCGTTTAGAGGAAGCCGGTTTTGTATCTACATAATTTACCATGACACTGACATTGTTAGAAAATTACTGCATTCAACAGGAGTCAATTGTTAACATTAGCTGCCCAATTTTCTCTTCAGTTTTCTGAACAGAAATCTGCAGCAAAAATGAGAAGCATTTATCATAAATGCTCAATGAAAATAATGCACATCTCTATACATGTTTTCCTTTTTCTCCTTCATTTGATAAAAATATCAATGTAAAGGAATTGGCTGTTTGTAATTTTTTATAAATAAAGTGATATAAAACTTAGGGTCACAGGCATGGCTGTCATGGCAGCATTGACTAGAACATGTTGTTCACTCTTGATTATTTTGTTTTTGACCCTGTGACCTAACCTCTAGTGCTGCCATCAGGCAACAACTCTTACTTTCTTGAACACAAGAAATATCTATATTTTAAAGTGAAAAAACTTTGCAACCATGAGTGATTTTTACAGTGTTAGGAAAAAAAAAGACAGATCTGGTTGCTTGAGTCTTTCTTTGTTAGCGGGTTTGGAGTCAACTGTCAGTATTTGCGAGTAAGCTCATGGTGCAGCAAGTGCTGAGGGTCTTATTCAAGTAAGAGAAAATGTCCAACGAGCTGGCCGTTATTGCAAAAAGAACAACAACAGGCTGATGCAGGACTTAAGTCAGCACAGCTCATCGAAACATCTTCCAACTGCTAAACTAAGTGCTAACTGCCTGCTCTCTTTTAATGGCCACACACAAACACACACACACACACCAAAAAAACAAAAACAAAACAAAAAAAATTACAAACTCCTCAACCGACGAATGTGCCTGACATTGTGACACTGATGAATACACTGACAGTATGCTGTTCCTCAGTCTATCGCTTCACCTTTTCATTAAGCACAGTGACCTGAAGACAGACACACAGACGTCAGACTTCATTCCTTGCTTCCTCAGTGGCTTTGACTGCCATCTTAAAAATGTTAGCTTAGTCAGCAAAGGTTGTGTATTGAAATGTGATCGCATGGCTCAAGTGAGACATGATGATAAACGTCAGTTTTCCAGTATAATTTCAGGATTGTAAATGTGTCATGTTTCTGCTTTACCTTTGTTCTTGGCAGAATGCATGAAGTGATTCAGTCTAAAAGGGATGTGTGATACGAGGAGATAAATTCTTTGCCATATAATGTTCCTGTTTTTGTCAAAAGTTACAATGGATGGATGGATGCATGGATGGACAGTTTGTAAACTAAACATAAGGGCCTGATCACTCCCACTTGAGCAGATGGACATGTACTTTGACTAATTTGCTTTTAAGTCCAAGAACATGAATTGTTGAGCTCATACTGAGAAACTTATTTGTCAACGATCTGATAAAAAAACTAAAACTATGTCTCTAAAGTAAAGCATTCATGGATTTATTGCTCTGGAAACCATTTCAGCGTTCCAATTTTCCCTTATGTTTGAGGGTATGTGAATAATAACAAATCTCAGTCAGCTCTGTCTTCTTGTATTTTATTCCAAACTGCAATCTCAAAGTTTCTTCTTTCTTTAACAAAAGGCTTGTTGTATAATGTGAAAGAACAAACAGTTTTGTGTGTGAAGATTCCTGACTGTGCCGAGCTCTTTCCTGCAGACTTTGATGCATTTTTAGGGATTTTACTGTGAAATCAGCACACCATACTTTCAGAGCTTTCTTCTTGATTTTGAGGTCTAAATTTAATATTTCAGTGAAACCCCTACTCTTTTTACTTTTCATTGTAGTTCATCTAAAGTTAAACTGCGTGAGGGTTTATAGTTTTTAAGTCCACACCCTTGAGACAACGATGCCATAGAACAAAGACAGATGTGTTCAGAAATATTCAGATTACCAGGCTTATTTTTGCTATTCTGGTACATTTCAAACTTTGCATTTTAGCTTTTTAATGATGCAGGTTTTAGTTCCGATGCTAACCACATCATTGTCTTCAGGTCTTCATGTTTTGTGTTTGTATTTGTCTGCATCTCTGCTAAAGAACATTTCCACAGAGTGTCGTAACGCCTCCGGTTCAGTCCTCTCTTGTTTGTTACAGAGCTGCTTACATTTTGATTTAGGACTCTGAGCAAATTATGGAAGTCGAAACCAAGTTGTGGTTTCCTTTATTGTCATCTCTGGAGATGGTATGTGTGCATGTGTTCAAGAATAGCAGAGAAAATGAGTGAGTGAAGCCCAGGACCAGAGATTCTTTATCTTCTAATCAGATAGCAGGCAGAGGGATCAGTTTGGGGATACCAATTAGCATCTGGGCTCAAGCACATCTCCACAGCTCTGAGTCTTCCAAAGCTCTCAGGTTACCCCCGTTTGTGTGTTGCCCGCGGCGGTGTGTTCATTTGAAAGTCTGAACAGGCAATTATAAATTACTCACATGGGGCGCCCTAATTTTTTTTTAAACAATATAGAAAAAAAAAAACCACAAAACATTTTTTCAAACAACAATTAGCATTTTTTGGTGGAAAATGGAGAGTAGCAACTGCAGCTCATCACGACTCCATCGAGGAATGAGGGGTTGATGTGTTGGTGTTGCAAGTTGTTGCACGGTCTCCAGTGAGCTTAGAGGCTCAGTGCAGCCGGCGGGATCTTAGACGAGATGAAATGCCATCAGAGATACAGTATGTAGGAGTCTTAATTAAGTCAGCCTTCTCTGATTGTGTGCTTTTAAAGCATGCCTATCTCAAGCTTGCCTGCTTAATTGGATGTGTGTGTGTTAGTGTGTGCTTTCTTTGTGCGTGGGTTGGCCTCTTTGGAAATGTGCATGTCCGTATCGTAGTCATTATATGTGTAAACAGGAGCTCAGCTGGGAACGTGTTGCATAGCTCAAACCGTTGGCATGTTTACTCAGTCTTTTTTCTCAGCTCAGGGTCTTTTTCCGTATTCTTTTCCATCAGCACGGTTGTCTGCTTTTGCCTCACAACTTCAGTGACTTAGTGACTTGGGTGTGTAGGTGGCGTCTCACTTCACAGACTCCACACACAAACACACACACACACTCTTTAATCTCCCCTTTACCCATTCCTTGTTAGGCAGATCAGCCGTGATGTGCTGCTCTTTTCAATCAATGAGTGCCAAAGGCAGTAAATCAGAGATTAAGGTGCAGCATGGCAGTCCATTCTGCATGCTCCTGGCCCTTCATCTCATCAAGGTGCAAACAGAAAACCCAAGCAGTTGCGCAGCTATGATGGGGCCCCTTACACTTTAATCATCGCCGGTGACCTCGCTCATCACCGCCAGATTAAAAAACAATTGTGCCTTCGCCTCGCTCCTCGCCACAGCTCCCTGCTAGTCTTATTTATCGGCTCTCGCCTCCCTGTTAAATTATTTTTATCAATCAAACAGCCCATCAGTGGCTGCTGTTTAGATACCCCAACCACCCAAACTACTGATTAACTAACTAAAACAACTAACTAACCAGTGACAATTGGTCTGCAGCTGATTTCAAACTAATGCAACGCAGCTGGGGATATCCCAACACAGGAAACTAAAAACTGCACAAACATCGCAGAGGTTGCAAAAAGGTGTTTCAGAAAATTATCAATAAATTTTAGGGTGTTTTTTGTGTCTCACTAAAGATATAATGGTATAAAAATTTAACATCATGATTATAGTGGCCAAAATGATCACAGTTATCAGTATTATTGCAGAATGGTTAAAATGTGCTGAAAATGTTGTCATATTACTATAACACTCAAAATCTGTAATTATTAGTAACAAAAGTTAAACTACCTTGTCCAACATTAGCATACAAAGCTCCAGTTGCCAAGTTGGCTCGTAAGGAAGTGAATTTCTGAATTAAGATGCCTTATTTTGTAATTAAATTGCCTAATTTCTTTACATGTGGCTACTCCCCAACACTGCGAATAAGTTACACTGAAAACTTAAGTTTACATTCCTGACCTGCTGTTGGGGAGTTAAAAAAACAAGCCGTGGCAATTTCCCCAATTATTAAGTTCCCACATCAACCATTGAGCTAAAAGTTACGGTTAACTTACTTGCTCGGAAGTTGTGGGTTGTGGTCACATATGGCTGAGCAGATTTGACATGTTGCCACCATTAGCGGCGACTTTCTTCCTGCACCTTCTGCAGACAGAGTAACTGTCTTCAGTTAACTTCCCCTCAGCACTAATAAAACCCAAAATACAGCCGCACGTCTGATTTAGTCTTCTTGGACCGCTGAAAAATATCCTGAGCGGCACTATCACTACCCTCCGCCATGTTTTCACTGTTGTTCATAACAAACCCACCTTGAACATGCATGCCTGACATTTTTCACAATGAGGTTGGCACCACAGTAATCACCCACAATTGTAATGATAATATAAAATTTATATGGTAATACTAACCATTAGGAATTTTACAGTGGTTAGTTGTGAAACCGGTAACCGTTACATCCCAAAGTCTCACAACCAAAGAGTGAGGGCTTATTTTCAACATGTTGCACAGCAGTCACACAGACAGAAGTACACTGGAGACGAGATTGAGATTGGTTTGCAGTCAGAATGTGTTAGCTCAGCTCAGAATCGTGTCACTCATTCCCTTGTTTTATTTGTTTTCACTCTTTGGTCCTCCTGTGAGTTTAAGATTGAATTGAATTTAAAAAAAAAATTTGAACAAAATAATTCATAATTCCTTTGGTTTAACTCAGAAAAGAGGTGATTGACTCACGTTTGTGAAGTGAGGCAACACAACAGCATCTCTCCTGGTCGTCTGTCTTGTTGATACCTGTTCCAAATGCCCACACTTGAAAGCGAAGTGAAGAGCTTGCAGCATATTTTCCTCCTGTTTTCATCCCACCGGCTCCTCAGTCTCTTACAAGAATTCTGTGCATTCTGGGAAACTTTGTAGTCTTTCAGTGATTAATGGCACATGTGGGCAGAGTGGCAGATGGGCTCTTCTCAAAGGCATTCATGGTTGCAATTTTCACTGTATGAATGGAAAGTGATGGGAATGTTTTTGTGATGAATGAAAAAGTTCAAAACCTGCTTTTTTTTACATCTCTGCACATCAAATGGCAGCGTGAAGAGGTCTTGACTTTTGGATTGTCTGTTTCAGAAAGTTGCATCAGCTGCTCAGGGAGATGAATGGAGTCCAGTTAGTTTACTGTGTTTTCTTTGTATCACAAACTAATTTGCGGAGTTTCTTGACTCATATTTCATCATTTTATTGAGAACCTCATTAACTATTGACACTTACTGTTTATAGAAAACATCACGACATTTGTGGTCAGAGCATTTCCATCCAGCTGTTTTATTTGCGTTTTCAGTTTGCACATATTGAGGATATTGCAAATAGCCTGGCACAGTCAAACTAATTCTCAAGTAAGAATTAGTCTAGTACCTCTCGATTCACCGTTCATTTCCAAGGGGCAGCACCAACAGAAACAGTCAAAACGGCCTCTGGACGCGATTTGATAGACGTACAACCATACACCCAATCACAACTGTTTCCCCCGTCTTTGTTTTTTCTTTTTTCTTTGTTTTAATAGGAATTTCAGGTTTGCCAAAACTCCATCATCATTGAAAACTATGTCATATTAACCAAAAGAAATGTTCTGACAAGATGGAGAACAACCTTGGAGACCTGGCAAGTGCTGCTTTTTGTGATTACTACATGTAGGGAACAATAGGAGCCTTTAGTAGTAGTCTTTTATACCGCTGTCTGCTGTTTGGACGTGAGACTCACAGAGGCCTGGGTACAACACAGCACGTTAAAAAAAAAAAAACACCAGACAGAAGCACTAAAACTGACAGAAATAGTGAAAATCACAAGCCAATATTAGGGTGTCAATGTGATTATTTATCAGGTTGTGGAAAATTCATGTCAATAGATGCACCAATTGTCTGTCTGTATGCTATCAACAATTTGTCAGCTGCTGTATACACAGACCAGAGTTGCCGCCTTCGGCAAACGGTTGCTATTGGCCCGTCAGGTTTTCATCGGAGTGGAAACAGCTGTGAATGGGAGGTTCCCAGACCATTTTCACAAAACAAATTAATTCACGAAGTTATGAGATCTGGCTGACCAGGCTAATTGCAAATTAGTCTTTATGATCTCTGAGGCCGACAAGTCAGTGTGTCAGTGAAAGCAACCGGTAACTAAGAAACTAAGATTCAGTGTGGATATTTCTGGAAATGAATGCATGAAATAAAAATAAATGCTTTGAACTCCAAATATAACTGGCAGTAAATAAAGACATTTACTCTTTCTTTGTTCTGTTTTGGTCTTGTTCTGTCCATTTTAGATTTGCCTCTAAGTTTTTACTTCTGCTAATATTATAAAACAACAATAAATTATAAACAAACAGCAAACATCTTGGTGTTTAAGGATGACTTTTCTGTTGAGGACAAATTAATGCTGATAAAGATTCCAGTAAAGGTAAGTGAGAGGGGAACAGGTTGCACAAATGAAGGATGATTGAACAAAATCTGGCTGCGTTAAAGTGATGGTTAAAAGCTTCCAGCTTCCTTTCCCACTGACACACCAACTGCCAGCACCTGAGATGAGGCTTGACTGTTTCAGCATGCCTCTTTTCACATGTTCTCACAATTACATATTTCCCATATGAACTGAACTAAGAACAAATTCAGATGATCATTTTCTTTGTATGTCAGCTTTGGTTACTTCTTATTTTTTATATTCTTTACCATACATCCTCTTGGTTAAATCAGTGGTGCAGACTACAATAACTACACACACACAAAAAAAGGTGATTGATAATTTTTTGGACTAACTAAAAGGAAGCGAGTTATACATTTCTTGTTACATGCACATGCAGTAAGTGTACAACACTG
>JAQFJA010000006.1:25647432-25662875 GCA_029874485.1 Naso brachycentron
GTTGCATCTAGCACAAGTAGTTAGGGCTGCAGCTAATGATTATTCTCATTATCTATTAATCTGCCAATTATTTTCATGATTAATTGATCAATCGTTTAATCCATGAAATGTCAGAAAAGCGTGAAAAATGTTCATCTCAATTTCCCTGATCCCAGTGTGACGCCTTAAACTTGCTTCTTTTGTCCAAACAACAGCCTAAAACACAAAAACTCCTCATTTATTATTACAAATGACACAGAAAAGCAGCAAATGCTCACATTTGAAATTCTAAAACAGCAATTATTTTTACTTTTTTATTTTTAACAAAAAGGCTAAAACGATTAATCTATTAGCAAAATAGTTGGTGATTAATTTTTTAATGATCCGTTAATCAATTCTTCAATTGATCATTGCAACTCTACATATTTATTTGATTCTGTAGCCCTGATAAATTAAAGGCTTCTTTTTTTTTTTTTTTTTAAAATAACCATCTGAGTGCCTCAGACCTCCTCAGTTCAGTCGGAAATTCTTGCTGTGTTGTGGCCGAGACACATGACAGACTACATGTTGCTCCTGTTGTCAGAGGTAAACAAAAAAATCAAACATTCGAGTCTTTCTGTCGTGAGGTCATGAGGCGTCCTACTTGTGTCATCGGTTGTCATCCATTATGACACGCTATGCGAGATGATACGATCAACTGTCGAGCCCTATGCTCATTGATCGCTTTCGAGCCTATTCAGCGCCCTACGTCCTCCTGGTAGGCCTATTAGCGGGTTGATTTTGTGTAGTCTTACCTCGGCATAAACTGATTATCTGCCAAACCAATAATCAGTCCATCCCTGATTGGAAATCTTTGGGGAAAAATCGTTCTTGCCCGTTTAGTTATTGGTATTCTGTGCATTTTTCATTCTCATGTAACATTTTTCTCTTTCTGCAAATGAAGTGTTTACTTTGCAGTTGTAAGCTTCCCATCTGTATTAAATATATGAGACTTCATTTTCGAAGATACTGATCATTTGATGAAGAAATAGAGTCCAACCTCCAGCCTCACACAAGACGTTTCTCTGCACATAGAAGTGCCCATAATGAATGAATAATGTATGCACATACATGCCTGTTTGCTCATGACGGTAGAAGGAGAGGCGCTCATGACTTGTTTGGCTAGGAAGTTAAAGGAAATTGATCAGTAATGAGAGAATGTGGCTTTTCTCTCTTCTTGGTGAGCTCACCAGAGGAGCAGAGCATGCTTCCTCATACAACATGAGGCATTAAACGGCAGCCTGTTACGTGTTATCAGATGCACAATTAGATATTAGTCAAGGAAGCCTTCACAATGCCTAAAGACTCTGTTTTGTCCAACAGTACTTTTTCTGTCATTGTCACAATGGAGAAATCAAAGCGTCACTGGCAATAAGCTCAGTGGCAGTTTAAGATGTGCATAGTGTCCTTCAAATAAAGCTTGAATTTTCCCTGTACTGCTTGCTTTGCACAGTATCAACATTAAAGTTTCCGACAAACAAACTCACAACTAAGTCACTCCCTTGACCCCTTCTTTTTATTTTTCCAGCAAGGTCGTTCATTGTACAAATGAAAAACACCTTTAATGACTCGATGTTCCAAAGTCTGAATAGACCTCCCACACATAATTAGCCTATTGCCCCTGTATTTGATAGTACGTTACTGTACTTCTACCAAGAAAATAAAGCTGAAGGCTGAAGATTAAAATTACACCTTCACATGCTGTGATCTGTTTCAGAAAGATGCTGATTTAGGAAAAAGTGAAGATAATGAATCAGTTTGACTGAGCTTTACTTATTGTAATTAAAGGACAGTCAGTGAATCCGCTATAATGATGGAGTGAGACAGTTGATAGTATATAAGTACTGTTTCCAGGAGACAGAGTTGGATATAAGACATGCATATCTATAATGTCCTGCAACATTTGTAGCACAGCCATAAAGAGAAATAATGATCCTCTCAATGCAAATCACCTTACATAAGGTTCAAGCAGAATTTAGAGCTTCCACCATCTGCCTTTGATTGCTGTGAACAGAAGTGCTGCCAACAAGAATGTACAAAAGCATTTGCAAATAATGCTGGAACACAGAAATCTGGTTAGAAAGGGTCTCCCCATCCAAGTCCTCCATGAACTGAGTGAGCTTAAGATCTCCCTAATGTTGAGATCAGGGAATTAAGATGACATGCCTCCTCCCACGCAGTGTGCATCATCACGTACAGACTTGAATTCCATTCAAAGGAAGCGAGGCCGGAGTCAAATCCCTGACCCAGATTCACTGCTCTGCTCCCATCACTCCGCTCCATCCAGGGAACGCTCGCTGCGTGTTTGCATGTATGCAGTTTCAATTATTTAAAAGTTCAGTCGCCTCACATGTGCTGCAGTATGAAAATGCCACTAAGGCACAAAGCGCCTGCTTGCATAAGGTAAACAAGTTAATCAGGAGCATTCTGGTCGAGGAATGAGCTGTACTCTTTAAGTTAATTGCATTTATTTTCCCTTGATTTTGCCATTTTCTGCTTCTGTGGCATTAACAATAAACAATAAACAATGCTCAGAATAATCATATTAACATTTAATGACTATTGTTTTGAAATATCCAATAAAAAGGAATAATGCTTCTATTGTTCTGCACGTTGAATATTATAACATATTAAGATTAATACATTTCTAAAATTTTAACGCATTGACCCACTCAAAGTCACATTTCATTGACCGAGGCCTGATATTTATTGAAATAAAATGTTTGTTTGCAAAGAGTGCTGCTCTTCACTTCCATCTTAACTATGTTCTAGTCCAATTCTGTGTGCGTTGTTAATACTGTATGACAGATTGTAATCTCAACTATTTAACTTTTCTTCTGTGCAAGAAAATCATCAGCAGCACCACGGTCACTGTTGTCGGACTCATTATCCTGTTGTCGCACTTTCGCTTTCTTCGTTGTTTAGGTGGGGAAGGTGGACACACTGAGCCAGTTTTAAACTGCTAATCCAATCAGAAATGAAACCTATTAACTGTAAAACAGCTTCAGTCAAACTCGCCATTTCACTCCCGTAGTCTTGTGAGTTCCTCTACAGTCGGCTAGCGTAGTGCCACCCAGGGGAACAACACTGACAGCTCCATTTTCACTGTGTTCCTCCGCCTGTTCCTACTTAACACCTTGATTAGTAAAGACAACATTATTCTCCTCCCGGGACGGTGTTCGTCTGAAAGGAGGGCATGTTGGTTCTTGTGTATGTTTCTTCAGGTCATTGATGGATTTTTTTATTTTTTTTTAAAGCACACAACCACGGACCTGCTTCCTTGTTTTCTGTGAGCTGCGTTTGATACAGCAAATTATTATGAAGCCAATGAACTGCTGTTCAGGGGTGTTTAATAATCTATGACCTCAATAGCCAGCCTTTGGAAAGTACAACATCAGCAGAGCTTATCTCTCTCTACATGTTGCCAGTGAAGATCTCTATCAACAACTTATCTAACGATTGCAGATTACGGTCATGTGTGCTATGGGGCAGTAAAGACCTTGCTCATTTCCCCTTAAAGCTGATGATTTGATGTGGACAGAGCCAAATGCAGACTGTGCTGAGTGATATGCTAATCACAGTCACCACTGTGGGTATTGGATCCTGGTCAAAATGACTGGAGATCAAACAAAAGCACAAAAAGCAGCCCTGCAAACGCTTTAGGATTCTGTTTTCTATTTTATTGTGACATTTAGAACCAACCTTCACATGGTATTAATGTTCAAACTGTATCTGCACAACTTACCTAAATATGGAAACATGGATGCTTTTGCGAGCTGTAATTGCATGTAAGACGCATTGCAATGGAAATGCGTTGAGATGATTAGACAACATCTGGAGGTGGTCTGGTTTACATGTGATCAGATCTCAGCCACTTGTAAGTCTAATCTATACAAATGGTAATATTCTTAAGAAATTAATTGCTCATATTAAAAGGTCCCTTAACCCCTTGCAACCACATGACATGACTGATGGGGCTAGATGAGCTAACAATACTTCTTGCAAGTTTCTCTACCTGATTACTACAGGAAAATTACAATTGCAGACTTACCCTTATATTCCACCAGATGTGTGTGCGGTCTGTCTCCGCCCCAGTCCAGCAGCGGAGCTGATACGATTAAATTTTAGTCAGTGTGTGATCTTCCATTGGCTTTGGCTGCGTTGCGTTGCGTTGCATTGCGATGTGTTGCGGTGATCCAGAGCCTCCCACAGCATACACATGAGGCTTTTATTTTTGCTGGATGATGGAGCACAACAGAGCACAACACAGCAATCTAGCACAAAGCAGTTTGAGTGGGACATCCAGTTAATTTTAGAATAAAACACCCTGTGTTGACACCACATCAAATTTCACTAAACACAAAACGTCAATATCTGTGAAGCCAGACCTGAGGTCAATAAATCAGAGGCTTCATAAAGGGCAGCAGTCTCACATGATTCTGTATTGACAGCGAATTCTCGTAGTCTCGTGAGTCCAGCTGTCCGGCTGTGCCGCGCTCTTGACAGGCAGCCGGTGGAGCAAACGCAATGGAGCTGTTTCGGGACACACACACGCACACATGACCTTCGTTTTTTTACCTGATCTGACACACATTTGTTGACAAGTCCACAACTTTTGCTTATGTAGTTTAACCAATCACAATCCGAGTAAACTTGAGATAATTTGATAGCTTTTTAATGCCAACTGCAAATTCGAAGGCCCATGATAAGATTTTGATTATTAAGACAATTCATCTAGATACAGATTGCATATTAATACTGCTTTTGAAACAAATACTTTCTGTTTACTTCTAGTAAACACCTATTAAAATCTCATATTAACCAAATACAAATCCATCCAAGAAGCATTCAAGATGGATTAAAATCTCCACAGAGGTTGTGAAGCATTTAACTGATCCCAGACCAGTTTACCGTTACAGTATTGTATTGAGTATTGATCTACAAGGATGAGGGAGAGGTGTGACCGAGAGCCTTTGAAGACAATAAAACTTTTGTTTGCAGTCCATAAAAGTAAATCTCCTAAATCTGTAAATCTGTTTCTGTTTTGAAATTTTTGTCAGTTGTCAATTAGCTAGGCTTTATTGCCCACTTTTAAATATTGTTACCTTAAAAAAAAACAAACAACAATAACTGCTAAAAGGCTCAGAATCATAACCTCAGAAGTAAAGAGAGCGTTGATTTGCATGGAAAAAAAACAAGATGCATTTACAGTTGGTGGTTAAGTGGCAACAAAAATTGTATTTGGATTTATGAAGATTAAAAGACAATGGGAAGTACGGGTAGTGCTTATGTATATAATTTCTAAATCGAGTCTTGGCTGTTTTGAGGAGCAGTTTCTCCGTCAGACAAGCCTCCCCTTCGTGGCTCAACTGCTGATCTGTCAAAATTGCTTCACGAAACCACAGCCCCGAGTGACTTCCCACTGTCAAGACAAATCCTGTATCTTCACCTTTACAATGTGCAAATAGGAATGTACTGTAAGAGCTCAAGGCTCCACAGCTTTGTTACCAGGGAAACTTCAGTGAAAATTCTGCTCACAGCTGTCCACAGGGACACAGAGCCTTACCTCACAATCCAGCCATTGACAGAGTTATGGAGACATTGATGGAGATGACCAACAGTGTCTCCTGAAAATGGCTTTCATGTCGAGTGTGGCAGCAATGGACCGGGGGCAAGAGGTCTCCCATGCTGGTTTATCACTGAGTCCTACAGTGCAGTGGATTCTCTTTATTTTCCAATGCTACATAATATTAAAGGGCAGACTGATATGTTCATAGCCTAACGCAGGAGATGAGTTATGCAGTTCAAGTTACTTGCACACGCAGTTTAACTTTTTGAGTGATAACGCAGAACGTTTAAAGGCAGTAACTTTTTGAGTATCTCTGTTTCAAGTAATTAAAAATTGCAAATCTGCAGGAGCTCAGAGGTCGCGCTTTTGACAGTAATGATGACGTCGTCACTGCTGTGGACCTCTTTCATGCAGCCACTGAAGAAGGCTGAGCCAAAACGTTTGGCTGCTGTGTATGTTTTTCATCATGTTTGAGAACAAAAAATAAAGAAATGAATATATACATTTAATAGACCTCTTTCTCGACCACACAAACTTTAAAAAAGGACGGATCCTTATGCTCCATGACCACTAAATTTGTTAATGTAGAGTCTAAGCTGAAAGATAAATATTCTAAGTTTTCTAAAAGTGACTCCTGCAACCTTTGGCCATGAACTTATCAATCACCCCACATAAGCACAGATGTCCATAAAGTAACAGGACACCAGCCATTCCACTTTTGTTCACCCTCAACCTCTGTAAGAAAAGTTAAAAGTCACAGAGTTCGAGATTTACAGATTCTCTTGAAGAACATACATATATTATGGTTGCCAATTATATTAAATGGACGTTATCTCACTGTGATGACTTAATTTCCTTGTTATTTGAAGATATCAAGTTGTTATCTTGTAATCTGTTAATTAACCCATCAAGGTCTTCACTTGTAGTTTTCAAAGCACATTATCTCAAGATAAGGGTTTAATTATAGCATTATCTGAAGATATCAAAGATTGTTTTTTATTATATCACAGCATAAATGTTTTATTGTCGTGGGATTACAAGCAAGAGGGCAACACATGCTGCACTGCTAACTTTTTAATCTACAGATAAATACTGTGATCAGTGCTCAATTACTTCTACACAAGTACCTTTTAATTGTAATTTACATGTGAACATAAAGAACAAGGCAGGAGAGGTATTTTGAAATACAACTTGTGCTTTATCAAGAAAAGCAGGCTGACACCAGTCACTGGCCTTTTTCTCACATGATTGAAAACATCCCTTGTTGTTGTTTTTAAAGTCCTCTGAAGCACTAATCTCATTGACACCCAAGATTCCCCCCCGAAACACCAAGTCTGGAAAACTTCCTCTGAGACGGGACAAACAGGAGATCTGATTATGGATGCTTAACACCATTAGCAGTCACAATGAAAATGTCTCTTTTCAAACTCAGAGAAACTTTGCTTTCTCTTTATTCTGTGCATTATTTTCTGGAACCTCTATATGTTTTATAAGGCCATACAGTTGATATGAAGAGGATTTAAATAAATGCAAATCAGCGAATCAATTTTTCCCTTCACATGTCAAAAACGCAAATGTAAAACCAAACTGTGAGGCCAACATCATAATTAAGAGGCTCAGCTGCTTGGATTTTTGTACCCTCCATCTTTCTCATTAACCAGGCCTTCACCTTTTTCCACTTGAGCGACAGTGTCTTGCACCCGTAATTCTGACACGGGTTCAGCATCACTTGATGTGATGGAGCCGGCAGGCAGGCCAGTGAAGGTGCTCGCTCTCTGCCGACATTCATTAGGACTCCCACAAGAAAAGCCAGATTAAGATAGCCTTAACTGGAGCATGTTTTACCCCCACACATAATGTCGAGCACTAACCTTTTCAGCTGAGGCAAACAAATCAGTGAGCACAAGTGCTAATGGGGGATATTTGCCTGCAAGCCAGTGTGTTCGCATGTGTTACTTGTGGTGTGCAAGGATAAAGAGAGTTGTGAAGGGGCAGCTGGTTACAAGTTGACACGACTGAAAAAGAGAACTTATAGCTAACTTCTTATTCCTGGTGAGGCAGTGTATCAGACAGCGTGCTGTCTTCTACCCAGAGAGAAGCTGTTTTTACACAGAGACCCCCAATGAGCGCCGCGTTAAAGGCTCGACAATAACCCACCTTCTGTTAATTTAATGTTAGGCTATTTACACAGAACCAAGTAGTGTGTCTTTGAGCCGCGTCAGTCAGCCATTTTATACAGCAAGCTGCGGTCACAGATTCAAAAGAGACGTCACCAGTGTGACGTTTAACAACAGCAGCATCAACCTCTGTTAATATAAATCCCGACATGCGCACCATACAGCACCAAACAGACAAAGAAGTGATTGAACTGTGTAGAAACGCTAATAATAGTAACATAACGCAGTCATTAAATCCATGTAGTACAGAGCTACTTCTGTTGATTTCCCTTAAGCTTAAAAATGTCTGACATGTGCCACAATCATTTGTAAGGTTATGTGTACAAAAATCTCCAGGCAGCTTGTTTATGGTGGGCAGTTTTTGCCGTGTGCACGTTTACGTTTTATGCTTTTGAAACAAGATGGTAGGTTTTTCACAGATCAGCAGGCTGCTGCCTGTAGTGGATGTTTTTTTCCCATCACAGCAGCACGCTGCATCAAGTGAAACATTAGTCCTTTGCTCATTCTTTCATTTCTTTAACACAGTTGAGTTTGATGCTGAACTTTAAGAGGAAGGTTAGTACAGGGATGAAAATCTGTTTTTCGTTTCTTTCTAAACGTTTGTGCAGTCCTGTCCCCTGAACATGGTCCAACCCCTACCACACGCAATTAAGGACGTGATTACACTAGAAAAACTCCAACAGCAATGTAAAACAGTCATACATGTGCATTCTGTCATAATTCTGTTGAATTCCTTGGAGTTTATTTCTCCTCTCAGACTAAATGCCTCACCCTGACGCACCCTACCAAGTCTCCCATTTGCACAGGCATTGCTCGACCTCAGCTCCACTTCTGACTTGGCTATGATACTACCTCCAAAGGCGGGATATTGGCTGTGCAGTTCAGACCCCCAGCCTGTGTCTGTGCTGTTTGAACAGACCAGCGAGCCACGTTAGAGGCGCATCAAGCCCACTCTGAACAGGCTGTGTAAAAGGAGCTAGAGAAAATAATAGATTTCAAGAACAAGCTATGATTGCATTGTGCAGATAAAAAGGTAAAAGTAATCATTTCGTTTAAAGTGCGGTTTTCCCAGTTTTAGCTCAGTTGTAACCATCAGTTGGGGAAGTCAATCAGTCGCTTTTTTAAGTGGCTGTGGCAGAAGCAGATGACAGGAGCTGCATTCGTTTGCAGACGCTGAGAGTGGAAGTAGAACTCCTCTGATTCTGTCCAATTTGCCTTGTCTGTCTGCAGACCTTCAAAAAGCGCCCGCTTCCATGTTTCTCATTCTCTCAGGAAAGAAAAATAGGAAGTAAACTTACGTAACAGTTGTGTTTGTTACCTCAGAAGTTTTCAGAAATGAATTCCTGTGGAGTTGCAAAGTAAACATGCCAGAAGTCTGCGAAGGTTGGCTTGAGAGGATGCTTTCAGAGTGCAGAGCGGGGTTCAGTCCAGTGAAATCCTATAAACGAGTCTTACAAAAAATACAAACAATATCACAGGGACTTCTTTTGTTGCTTCTGAGAAGCACAAGGTTTTCACAGTCATAGAAACAAATACAGTTAGAGACGTAGCACCTAAGAATATAAAAAACTGGGCACAATGAACATGTAACCAGGCCATGATTCTTTAAATAGTGAGGCTAAAATATCAGTGTTTTCCAAAGGATGATGCTCACGAAAAACAAAATGGATCAGCTTCTGTGGAGAGATGTGTGTGAATGTAGTTAAAATACTTTGTGGTTGTGCATATGCAAGCATGTCCCTGTTGGTGTAAGAGGGCAGATCAAGCAGTCTAAATGCAGGGATTTCTTACTATGAACCAAAGTATTGGACATTCTGTCTGCCGGCAGTCATCAGCTTTCCTGTCAAGTAACCCTGGACTAGGATCTTTCCCTAAACCCTAACCAAGCAGTTATGATCATATAATAAACAGAACTTAAAGCAGTGGCAGATAATAAACTTCTAAAATCAATATTTTTGGTAATGTCATTTATGTTTTGGAGGACACTGACAAACTGTGTGCAAACTGCAAAGATGTCAGTCAGATCATTTTGGACAGATGTGAAAAACAACCTGCAGTAGCCGACATACGGTAGCTGTGTGGTTGTGGGGGCTTGTTTGTGCCATCAGATATTCAGGCTGACTAGATCACCATCGGCCGTCCCTCTTCTAGCTTAAAAAGCAGACTGCAGCCTCTGTAGCTCACAGGGCATTTGAACACTTTTTTGGATGTCCAGAAAAATCGACTCTGGCAGTTTTCTGTGCATTTGAAGACTCTCTCCTCTCATGAGACCCCCCCACAACTTCAGATCTTCTTGTTGTGAACTTAATGAAGTTAGCTTTAGTAGCAAGCCACACTTTATGCTTTAATGTTGCCTGTCTTGGTAGTTTCACACTATGTACATTCATTTGAGGTTCTATTTGTGCATTCCCTTTAATGGATCTCTTGCCTTTGCGCTGTGCTTGGTTTGCTTTCCTTTGGGCTACGATCTAAGGCCTTTACGTTTCTGCTGATGCGGTTACTCACCTTCACCAGACATTGCAGTCATGCTGCTTTAGATTGCACACTATAGGGTGCCTCCCTCCCAATCATGGTTTTATTTACAGTAGAATTACAATAATATTTTGCCACGGTAATGTAATAAACTTGTAGATAAGCCTATGGACGTGGGACTGCAGAGGGGATCACTAGTGCACCATTTGTAAAAGCTAATTGGGTTGCGTGCAGTGGAGGTTTTTTAAAAACATTTAAAAGCTAATCAAATCAAGGATTTGCCCAAAAAGGCATCTGGCTAGACAGCTTTTTATGGAGGCCTTTGCACAGCTTGTCTTTAATCTGAAAATGAAATTTTACTTTCAGCAGTCTGTTATCTTCTGTCACTGTTGTGCATCATTGGTCTTGTCCTCGCTCCAAATGAAATTGTTTTCTCATGCCTGTAAATCAGTAATCTTGTGTATAAATTGCAAGTAAAAACAAAAAAGCAAAGAGAATGAGTCATCTTAAAGGCAGATGATACAGAGGAGGGGGACACGGATACTGTGTGACTGCCTCTGCTGCTGCATGGTTAGCACAGGAAGCTCTCAGCAACATAAAAAAACAACAGCTCATGCATTTGATCTCACACTGATGAAGACCCTCAATCCGAGACTAACAATCAGAAAACTGAAACTGAATAGAAAACTAATCTAGGAAGAGGACGATTTTATAATCAGGATATTTTCCTTTTTGTTTTTCAGCATTTTATTAATTAAATTTAGTAGATTTTGGTGGTAATTCTATTCATAGAGGCAAAAAAACAACTAGACTGTAGTTCCTGCAGTCTGGAAGGTAATGAGAGCTTTCTCTGCAGTCTGGCTTGGGAAGAGAGTTGTTCTTGTTCATGAACTGTAATTTTCATAATTAATAGGTCCAGGATGAAAAGCATAGCATCATGCAGAATATTGATTTTAAGGTTGACTTGCAGTGTTAGATCTGTCCCACATGGCGCTGCCTTGGATTCTTCCTCTGTCCTAAGTGGTTTCATTAATTGTCCTCAGTGGAAATCTGATCAGCATTTTTTGCCCATTATACAATATGCTAATTAGACTTCTCCTACGAGAAACCAATGTTTACCCAGAGCACTGAAGGCGATGTGACCATGCATTTTCCCTCAGGTTTGCTCTGTTCCTTTAGCCATACTTGAGACTCCACTATTTATGAACAGTTAAAATATACTTAAGCCTTATGCAGCCGTGCTATGTATAAAAAAATTGGTTTTTGAAATCTATCTTAATTGAATAAGCCGATGTCAGGTCAAAAAGTTCCACGACTGATCATTTAAGGCTTTGTCCTGTGGATGTTTGACAGACTCTGTGATTAAAGGCCTTTACACAACAGGTGCGTAACTAATAAACAACGTGAAAACGCAAATTTCTTAGGTGCAAAATGTTCGGATAAGAGCTCTTCACATTGAATTTGCGACAGAAACATATGAACATGAATTTGCGAAAGAGTTTTGACAGCTCACTCCAAAGAGTGAAAAATTGACTCACGTTACTAATGCAATATTAAAACATGAGCATAACTTATCAGCCATTAAACACAAAATACTCAGTAAAAATACAACACACGTCACAGGCATTATGTTATCTTTAAGACTGCTGCCTTAATAATTTGCATGGTATTGGCCAACAACACTTGGTGCTAAGAGACACAGATAATGAGCTTGTCAGCTATTGTTGTTCATGTTGTTGCGGTGGGACACGGACGTGATGTCTGCTCTGCGCTACCATCATGATTGGTTGTTGAATTTGCTCACAGTGCAAATGTTTGGAAAAACTGACTATGATCCTAGAAATAAGAGTCACTTTTTTGCAGCGTGATATTTCCATTCTGTGTGAAATTACTCATGCCCATCTTAACACCTGAATTATCAAGTGCAGGCAGATTTTCAGTTTGGTGAGAAAATCTCAGACCGCTTTCCACCACACTGGCAGATACATTTTTTTCACCAAAACCATCAAATAATAAAAATCAATCCCAATCTAAGAACAGTTAGTCTTTTGTTGTATTGATTTAACTGATCCACTGCCAAAAAGACAAGATTCTTACCTGCAAACCTTTCTCAGCTCATTGTAGAACTCAGGTTACACGTTAGTTCAATAGCTCTGTCAGTATTATTTCATTTTTTATGTCACTTTTTCTCAACCGTCTAAAGTAACTGCTGTGTTGCAGTGAAGCAGTTGCCACAGGATCTCTGTGGAGAATCTGCCTGCTTGAAGTTGGACTAGTGATAAGCCAGTTGCTACGGAAAAAAAGTAATCAATGCCTTCAAAAAAGGAGACGACAAAGACAGCTCATGTAGAATAAAAATTATGACTAGTTTGAGTAAAGGGCACCGCTGTGTAAAAGATCTGCGTCAGTGTTGAGAAGGAGCTGGCAGGGTACCAGGTTACAAGTGACACCATGCAAAAAATAATGAGCATGTGTTTCTGGATGAAACAAAGTTCACACCACCTCTGCAGGGATTGTTAGAAAGCATTCATGGAAAGGCAGGGAACTGCAAATGAAAGTACAAAAGTACAGTTAGGTAAGATTAATGTGAACATGGGTACAGACACAAAAAGACAAACTCATTTTTTGTGTAAAGATTAGACTTTGACACTTCAAATCCTCAAAAAGTTCTCAAAAATAGATCTGAGGATATTTCTGAGACCTATATTTTGTGTGAGTGCATAGAGGCAGCCAGATGTAATTTGAGATGGACTGTATTTAAGATTATTTATCATGTTCCTTTTGGTTGGAGATGGACTCACAGAACTGACATTGTTCTTAAAACTCTGCTGGCTTCGATGTTGTGCATCTGCTGCATTTAATCAAATTAGAGAGTCACTTTATCTCAGTGTCAGTGGCAATTTAAGTTAGTCTCTCTTCACATGGTTTGCACCTTAACTTTGTTGATCATGTCAGGGATGTGTGCTGTAATCAACCAGTGCACGACACTTAATTACTAAGCATTAGTGCCATTGACGCAGATGGCACTGGGGACGGGGGGGACGTGTCCCCCCCAGATTTATAGTGACCCCGATCCGTCCCCCCCAACTTTAGGGGGAGAGAGAGAGAGAGAGAGAGAGAGAGAGCCAGTGGTGCATGTTAGAGCGAGTTTCACAATCAGTGCAGAGAGGGAGAGCAGTAACATAAACGTTAGTGAAGAGAAAGCAGTTTAATCAGCGAAATAAAATGTTATTTTCTGATTGTCTGGCTATAGGGCATTATTTTATTTGATTAGTAGGCCTATGTATAACAAACATAGATAAAAAGAGGATCAAAGTTCTGTTAGTTGGGTTAACTTACATTGCAGCACAAACTTGAAATGGCAGCGACAGTAGCCTTGTCAGTGATCAATCCACATTACACTGATTGAAGAAAGAGGAAGGCTGGAGCAGATGCTCACTGAGTTGGGAAAGCAAGGTGTTCAATTTTCCACGTAACGTTAATCCTCGGTTAATAAGGGTTAGGGTTGCGCAGCTGATCCACTGATAGCTGGCTGCCTACTAATGGTGTGTTCAGTTGTACTCATAAATCGGATTTTCGAAAGAATTGAAATCAAGCATCTACAAGCATAAATGTTGGGGTTTTCGTTTCATTTCATTAACTGTCTTTTTTTTAACGAATTTAATGTTCCATGATGTCCCAGTTTTTAACTGGGAAGTGCTCAGTTTAAAGCGTTGTTTGGAGCTCCGAGTTCCGACTTCCGTCTTAAACGCACCATCGCGACCCCAGGGTCCCAAGAGGAGCTGGTGACTGTGTCTTTGCCTGTCGCAGTTACCATAGTGATCATATACAATACATAGTGATCATATACAATACATAGTGATCATATACAATACATATATATATATATATATATGTATATATACATATATATACAGATTGGTCCACCCCAGTTTAAAAATCCCATCTGCGCTCCTGACTGTCACAATGTGGAACCAGATTTAATGGATTAAAGTATGTTTTTTGCTTTGGTTAGGTTTTGTCTGTGTTTCGAAGGTCACCCAAAGTGATGCCTAGTTCAGACTAAAAGATTTAAGCCCCGATTTTTGGCTCAATGACAGAAGTTGAAAAATGGCGACAAAAGCCCCAGATCAGAGGCCAAGTGGTGCCCCCTCCTGTGAGTTTTTTGGACTACAAGTTTCTTTTGGACATCCATTTTAGAAGAAAAAAACTAAACGTGTCACCTCTCACACGTTTTTGTGACAATGTGTAGTTTTGAGACCTGGCAGACTCGTTGGAAGTGCGTCCAGGTGAAAGATCTTGTAATGTGACCCCCTGTCATGTATAGTCTACGAACAACGATGCAAGACACATGATTACCACTCGATTACAAGACAGGGTCAAGACAGAAAATTGTTTCCTTTTTCCTTTCATATACACACAATATCGATGATGTCATAAATGAAAACACTTGTAGGGGTCTTCCTGACACAAGTTTCATACTGGGGTTTTTCTTATGCGTTTTTTCCCTTTAAATATGAGACCATGCATCACCTGAAATGCAAGTATTCATACATTGATGTACAGATCTTCGTCACATGTCACCCTCTGACAAAACTTGCCCATCTTTCTCCAGTGTTCAACCTGCAATAAAAACCCAAAGCCCTCGGAGCTACATAACTGAGCTCTACCTCAACAAGTGGCAATTAAGGGACAGGATTGGGAAGAAGACACTTATGGATCCGTCCTTCAGGCAACGGCTTCATTAATCACGCCCTCGATCGATAGCTGCACAGGAAACGGGCTGCTCAGTACTTCCCACTAATAAACAACAAAATAGATTTTTCCCTATTCTATCTCTCACTTGTTGTGTCTCTGACCCAGTTTGTCTCTAAATGTGATTTTACTCTCTGTTGAACACTAGAGTGTGAATGCAGCATTGTTTCAGAGGAAATACAGGAGAGAATAATCCAAGGAAACCAATTAGTCCAGCATGGACACCCAGTCACTCGAACTAGAACTTTTACACTGTATTAAACCCAGGGTGCACCCTTTCTTAATATTCTACCTCTTCACCTTCATGTGTTTATGAAAGTCATAGCAACTAGTGCCCTTGTTGGTGATGCTTTGCATTAAAGCAAAGACTTTCAATGCAGAAAGAAATATTCTGAAGGAAGAGAATACATGTAACAAACATCCAAATTTAACTTGTTTAAGCTTGTCAATAA
>JAQFJA010000006.1:25666900-25677536 GCA_029874485.1 Naso brachycentron
AATTCATAATAATGAATAAAGAGCTTTCCGTAACGAGTTGTAACTTCACTAGTAAAAGTCTTGTCTGTCTTCTCAGACCTTTAACCACAAAAGATTGAATAAAAATCTAACAATTACCATCATCCGCCTGCCCGTCTCTGCCGGATGTGCTGTCGACTGAGTAGAGACAGTGACGCACTGTAAGGTTTATACAGCGGCATCGCTGTATATTTTTAGTGATGTTGACTGAAAGCTGGGGCCATTGCACTTCATCCTCTGACATGTCCCCCTGGGAGGCCACAGCTCCCGTTTTCTCCGGCAGCTGCCATGCACCTCCACACCATGGGAGAAAACTGGCTGTATGTGTAGGCAGAGACAGGATGACAGCACTCTAGGGATGGACAGTGGAACTGTGTGGCCTGTTGCATTGGCCACCCAATTAGAACATAGAATTTGACCTATGAAACAAGCTTAGAAAAAAACGTTTTCAACAGAAGGTGGGTGGCAACATAGGGAAGCTGTCTGTCAATTAGCACTTAAAGCCTGGATGTTGGTGTGTGTATTTTGCCCCATGAAGTGTCTTTTTGAGCGCTCTGTTTTCCGCTGGGAGCTGATGCATCATTTATCTTACGATTGATTCTCATATTCTTCCTCTCACACTCATCTCTTCGCCACTTGGTGCCCCCTTCGCCCTGCGTCTGTTGCCATCTTCTTCTCATATTTATTCAGCTCTGGCACATATCCTCCCACTTATAGATTTTATGTCTCCCCTGCACTCTCTCTTTGTCAGTCCAACTAGCTCAGCTCACTCTTTCCTTCCTTCCTCCCTCATCTCAGCGTGAAGGGGTCTGCCTTCACCATGTGGGGCTTCATTAGGCCTGCCCGGACAGCTCTCTCTTTGGTAATGAGATTCCATTATTGGACCAAAGTGAGAGATCCCAGCAGTGAACATATCTCCTGTCTCCTGCATTGTATCTGTGCTTGGACTCCCTGTCTGTTCCCACGCCTGGTCCATATGCTGTGACTCAGCATGCAGCTGCTGCAGCAGCTGGATTTGCGACTCCATGACCAACAGTAGTCCTTTAATCAATTGCCTATAGAGTGCACAGGGTTCCTCCAGCCTCTGTTGGCTTTACACTCATTTTCTCAGCTTCTGCTACTGAAGTCACTGTTTCACAGCCCATGCGTGTGTGAGACTATTCTCAGTTGTCTCTTACAGATGTTCAAGACTTTTTTTCCCTTCCCCTTGCCAACACCTCTTAAAATGTGCAAGAGGAAGCACTTTAGCCTGAGGGCCTTCAGTATCAGAAGTGCATTTGCTGAGGCCTGTCTTTTTGTTTGTGATGTTTAATGATGCTTAATCAATTATAAACCATATTACCCTCTTTATTTTTCATGCCCAAAGCACTTTGAGTGCAGGAAGGGCTTTAAAAGTTTTATTTTTTGCTAGCACTCACCTCAGAAGGCAACATGTTTAGAGGGTGGCACCATATATTAGGAATCTAGATTCACCATCTGGGTCCAGGCCTAGTTATTGACACATCTTATACCTAAAAGAGAAAACAGGTGTTTTGCAAGTGCTTTCCGAACAATTTTCCTCATTCCAAAAACAGTGATTGTGAGTGTTTCCCAATAGCCAATCTCTATAGTGAATATATAGCCAATTTTGAAGCAGCACTTTGAAACTTTGACTGATTGAGCAGCTAGTGGACTGAAGGAACACCTGACTGATCATGCGAATGACTGTCCACTCCTGGAAGAAAAACACAAATGTAGCTTCATTGTTGTGGCACCACAAAACCTAAAAGTGACGATTTGTGCATTTTAACCACAAACTAATCTAAAGCCAGTAGTTTTATTTCCATAAAGCAACACTATGTAACTTTGACCACGACCTACTGCTTCAAAAAATGGAACTTAACGCATGCTAACACATCACCAAAAACAGCAATTTTGTGGAGATATGTCCTCTGCTCTGCCTCAACTCTGTGATTCACAGAGGTCCCTGAAAGCAACACGTGGGCTGCCTGCAGACCGAAGCTGCGGCTGCAGAAGCGGGTTGTTGGTGACAGCTCTGCTAGATAAGAGGCTGCAGACAGAGAGCAGTTGTGGGACATCAAAGGAAAACAAGAGGACATTTTCTCCCCAAAATATCACCTTCTTTCTCTAAAATTGCTGTTTTGTGCAGCTTTTAACATGCATTGTTAAGTTTCATTTTTTGAAGCAGTGGGTCGTGGTCAAAGTTACAATGTTGCTTTATGGAGGTAAAACAACTGGCTTTAGATTAGTTTGTGGTTAAAAGGCACACGTCCTCACTTTTTGGTTTCGTGGTGCCACAACAGTAAAGCTACATTTGTCTTTTTCTTCCAGGAGTGGACAGCCATTCACATGATCAGTCAGGTGTTCCCTCAGTCCACTAGCTGCTCAATCTTTAACTTTGGAGACGGAGAGCTCTCCTGATTAATCACCCAAGAAAACTCCATTCTAGCTGATAAACTAATTACATTGTGCATACTGACCGGCTGACGTGATGGCGGCTTAAGGCATGAGTCAAATCAATGCTCCCACTGTTAATTTATCTCCCTCCTGACAACCCAATAGGCTCTCCAGAGTGAGCTGGCTAATGAGGACTTCCTAAAGGTTAAGTAAACACGGCAGATTTGGGAGGGAGGGTGCACACCCGCTGCGAGCCCACCCCAACTGTTCCAAGATGGCAGAATGAGAGGAAGTTCTGTTTTAGAGTTACTTCATGAGATCGTCCACGATATGTGACCTAATCGCTCTGATTTTGCTTATAAAGATCCTTCTTTTTTTTCTTTTTTCTTGGAACAACTTATAATTGGTATAATAATTTATTTGTGTCTTACTTTACTGATCAGAAATAATGAGACGAAGTCCCGAAGTAAACACAACACAAGAAGCCATTTTTAACATTCGTCTCAGTTCACCAATTTGTTTTGGCTTTGACTGTCCCCACTTGCATTCCTTCTGCATTTCCAGCCAACATTCTGAATGTACTCATCTTTGGTTTTACTGCAAAATAAAGTGCTTTAGATAAATTGCTGAACTAATGAGTTTATATGCTTTGTTCCTGACCCTGTCACTCATCAGTACACTTACATGATGTTAGAAAAAGTCGATTTATTGCTTAGTCTGACTTAAACTTGACTTTTAAAATATGTGTTAACATGTTAACCCATGCGACTGAAATCATATTGAGTTGGTTATCGGACCGACATGCCTTGATAATGCCTTTGGGGGTCACTCTACTTTTGCATGTGTACGCCTCAAACGGCCCTGAACTGGCCGAAGTCTTCTGAGCATGATCCATTTTTCCTGCAGAGGCCTTTGACCCAAAAATCAAACAGCATAAATTTATAGAACAAAGCTGGGAAAAAAATAAGAATACCATAGGCACAAGGTTTTCACCGCTCAACATGGAACCTGCTTGCCACTTGCTAACTTGTTTTTTTTGTGATATAATAGGAAGAGGGTCCAATAGCAACCAGCTGAAAGGAGGCATATCACTACCTACCACAGCAGAGTCAATAACTTCATCTATAAACTGATTCTCCCCCAATTCCTGTATAGTGAAACAAGGACAGAGGTCCAGTCAAGTGGTCTAATCAAGCTATAACTGTAGCATGAGTTAAAGCTGGGGTAGGCAGTTTATCTTTGGTGTTATTGCGCTAAAATCCCATAATAACCTTTAAGCATTTTTTAATTCAGGTGGTCTGAAAGAACACTAGACTTCTGCATCTTTCATTGGCTCTGTATTCAGACTGTGATGAGACTTTTCAACCAATCACAGGTCATCTCAGAGAGCAGGCTTTGCTATTGTCTGTTCTATGCTGTGCTTCTTAGCATTAGGTGTCGTCGCTATGAGCTGATTGGCTGTTGAAACAAGTAGCATGCCATACATTCTAAAACTGGCCTCTGGTGACAACAGTCTCTGCAGGCGACCCCGTCAGCCGGCTTGAGTTGAGCTGAGACGAACCAGTTTACACCGCTGCAACTTTCCCTGCAGCTGTTTCGTCTCGTTGCGATTCTTTGGAGTGAACTGGCCGAGTGAGCGAGAACAAACAAAATAAAAAATGAGCTGGAGCAAATGCAGGGACGGTGCAGACAAGTTGCTTCCTTAGATGTCTCATGCTATGGCTAGCATAATTTCCCGACGTTGCCTACCCCTGCTGTAACTGTGCATGTAAACTCACTGATTGTAGGATAGTCGCTGTGCACTAGAAAGGTCAAACTAATTAGTCAGGAATTGTTGTAATGTAATAAACTGTGGAAAGTGACTACTTATTGTTTTAAATATTAATAGATTCCTTAAATCTGTTGTTTTCTTATATTTTGTAGTTCTATTTGATCCTCCAGTCCAAGAATCTTCTCTCTGGTGGAGTATAGCTGGTATCCCTGGTACCAGAACTCTAATTGGTTCCATTTCAGGTTTTCTTCAGACTTTGTTGCAACAGGCAGAAAAGCTTTAAAGGCTGCACAGTTCTTGGCAAAATGTCAACTCACAATGTGATCAAAGCAGAAATACAAAAAGTGCAAAAGCTTGACAGCTGAAGCCATTTAGCTTGATTACAGTATATGATACAAGCACAAGGAAAGGACGCCTTTGCTCTGTCTGTGAATTTTCCTCCAAGTTACGTTTGATGAATTTCCTGATCGCTCGGCCTTGTCAGGTCATTGTTTTGTTGTGCAGTGAAAAGAAACCTTCGCTCACTTTCTTTGACTTACAAGTTTGAATGAAGTTCTGATTCGAAAACAAGGGGCATGAAGTTTCCAACAGAAATTATATTATACTGAAATTTGAATAGCATGAGTCAGTGAATGGCATAAACTGTATTAAGCCGGGCACCCCGCTTGCTTTCTCATGAATAAATAACAAATGAGTCTGAATCGCGGGATGGAGACATCAACTCTATTACCATTTTGTTGGCCCCATCCAATGTGTGGGGAGCAGAAATGAGAAGTGAATTGCTGCATTACGCACCCAGTTTTTTCTATAAGGCTCCTGGCTTCTTTCAAGATGTTTGGTGAGTGGGTTGTATGGAAATAATATTTTCTGCACTGAAGAAAAGAGAAAACACACTCATAAGTATTGCTCGTATTTCAAAAAGGGCAGTTCTCTTTTTTTAAATCTTTATTCTTTAGAATCATCCAAACATCATCAAGTCGTATACATTCATCTAAGTCTTCCTTTCAGCTGTTTCTTCAGTCACCTTTTATAACCTTGATATTCCAACTCTAGAGTTCAAAAAACAATGTCACGGCCATGCTGTCTTTTGTCTCTCAACTCGCTGTAGCTTTCATTGTTTATTTAGTCATTCTCAGACAGTTTTCCAGGTAATCCCCATCATCCCCCACAGGGAATTCAGAGGGGCAGCCAGGCCTACATCACACTCTGAACCTAACACAGTGCTGCAGCCTGCAGGGTCACAGGTGGACCTCGAGCTCCTCGCTGTTTGTGGCCACGCTCCCCAGCCAGGACTCCACGCCGTTCTTTTCACACTTTGAAAAACAGAAGCACAGAACTGACAAAACCTGGCAGTTTTCCTCCAGAACAGGAAAGCAAATACAGATTCTGTGTGGAACTCATCAAAAATATATTTGCAAACTTCACAAATTTGTGCTGTAAGTCCTTATTACTTTATGACATGGACAATGTTAATCGTTCTCAAAAGACATTATTTCTGTCTTGTCAGTTGTGTCTGTAGATTAGGCATCACCAAATGGTGGACCTTGGTCGGGGCACGGACCAAGTGACGGTTCTTTCCAGTGCCATGACCAATTAAAAAGAATAAGAAAAAGTAAAAATCTAAACCCAATCATTTACAGTGTGCAATAACATCACTCCAGTCGATTTTTGACTGAAATCAAAAGACGTAGCTTGTTCAAAAGTAAGGAACATTGATTCAGAAAAGAGAACGTTTAAAAGAGAATGGACGGACCAATAAACATTCATTCTTCAGGAAGCCAGTACCAAACCATTGTCTCTCATATGTTGTGAAACCTTGGCGTTGATTAAAAGTGGGGCTGTTAAGCGTCACTACAGCCCCAGATACAGATCCTTTGAGGAAACATATCCACAGAAGTCTGAATTGAGAGTGCACAGAATAGGAAGGGAGGTAAGGGAAGTAGAGAAAAGAGAAGAGACAAGGGACTGCTCAAAAAAAAGAGGCACTATTTTTTTTTTTTTGGTAACTGGACCTCTTTCAATTTTAACTGAAGACCCGTGCTGTAGAGTAAGACACATGCAACCATCCAGTATGACCGCTTATAGTCCTTAATACCAGTTGTTTGTCAGAAATTTACAATGCAGAGCCAATGAGATGAAAGCCATCCTGACGCAACCTGAAGGCAACGAGTGTTCTCTGATCTGTCACCTGAAAGGTTCGAGTTCAACTTAAAGGGATAGTTTGGGCTTTTTGATGTTGGGTTGTATGAGGCACTTATGCCAAGGGTCTTATCTGCAGTAGTTAACTGTCAGCTCGCCCCCTGTCTAGAGAAGCAGCATGATGCGCTGGCAGGAAACAGAACGTAGTATTGCTGTAAACGGCACCAACAAGACCACCCACCTAAAGTATATATGTCTCTTTACATGTATTCTACACTTTCAAAATTTTAAATACTTTACATTGCCATCAGACAGCCATTTCCTTTTGGAATACAATACTTCAAATGAGCAAAGTCCATATTCCTACTCACAACCACAGCCGTACCTGCGGTAATCCCACAGGAAAGGGTTGTCTGATCTCCTGCAGGCAAGACAACGACTACACATGAGTGCCTCATATAACCCCACGTAAGAAAAACCAAACTCTCTCTTTAAAGTCAGGGAAAGATCCTGGTCATGGTTAAAAAAAAAAACGTTACTGACTAGGAGACAAACCATTGATTGATTATAGAAATACTATGTTGACAGTAGCCTTTGTACACACTTCTACTGCTCAAGGAATCATAAACGTACTGAAGGTTGTTGAAAATGTTTCAACAAATGATCAGCGCTGTGTCTTTCTGCCAAAAGCAGCTGTTAACTCTTTGCATTAACAATTATTTTAATATTGTAATATTTTATTTCTATGCGTTGTCATATATGTGGGCATATTAATTAACTGTATTAGCTGCACAACCTCTATCTGACTTGTACTTGGTGGTATATTTAGTTTGACACTGACTTAAAAGCACAAGTGTTTGTTTTGTTTTGTGGTCTCAATAAGGCTGCTCTGGTTTTGTGTGCGTGCGTGCGTGCGTGCGTGCGTGCGTGCGTGTGTGTGTGTGTGTGAGAGAGAGAGATGCACGTGGGCCGTGATGGATGAAAGTTTGCTTCATTCTGCACTCCTTGACACCGTCCCATCTGCTCCCTCTTTCTTCCATCCATACCTTGTTTTTAGCCTCTGTCCTCCCGCTCGGCTCAACAAATAGCTGTTGTCACGTCCCCCCAGCTGTAACAAATGAGAGATAGTCAAACACAGACATTAATTAGGAAGCATGAATCCCCTGCATGAAGCATCATAGCGGTTTATTCATATGTCCAATCACTTAAATAATTTCTTGACTTACTGTGTCAGGGGGGCTGAAGCTGAAAATTCAGGTCCATCACAGAGCAGACACACATTTGAGCTTTCTAGAGGTTTCTGTTGGTTTCTTTCCTTTACGACGTCATTCTCAGTCAGTGCGAAAGCTGTGATCTGGTTGTGACGAGCAGTTAGCTTTTTGTTTTTTCCTTATGCAGCACAGTAATATGCTCATTTAAGAGACGTTGTTTCTGTAAGTCAAGTCAGCAACTTGCACAGCCAGGTTGATTTTTTTCAAAATTGTTCCCATTTTTGTTGCTACTTTTCTGGCTCGCACAGCAAGATGAGAGTGCAATTTACCTTCCTGCTCACCGTGTTTTGATTGACTTGGTTGTTTTGCAGCCAGGTGAAACAACCATCAATGAGCACAACATCAGACCTGAGAAAAAGACTGACAGCATTCTGGTCAAACTTTTGGCTACATGTAACAATACCGTCCCAGTGCATGCAGGTGGTCTGATTACTTATCAGTAACATAAGGGTTGAGGTCAAGTCCTTTGCTTCATTTTTTACTATCCACTATGCAGCAGTCTGTTATGACTTCCTATAAAATGTCCTGACATCACCCGTATTTCACACTAGCATGCTTCAAATCAGTAACGTTCACAGTTTTGCTTGGTGGGATTTATTATCAGGTTTATTTTTCAGCCAGTGGCTTCTTTTCTGCTCTGTCTAAAGAGGTGCAAATGTGCAAAGATGTCTCAGAGATTATTTAGCAACTAATGAGTAGCTTCATCATAGCACATGGCTGCAACTACATCCAAGCAACTTTGCGATGGGGGTTGTTTATATCAGTCCAGCTAGCACTTTCTTCTGTGCAATGAACAACTAGTGCTTTTAGGAAACGCACCCCAGGTCATCAGCCTAGAATGTGGTTGTACTGTGGTTGCTTCAAATTGCACATCATCCTTTGGGGAAACTGCAAACAGAACGATAAAATTTTCTTGCATTGAGACTTTAGATCTTCAGGGTCTCCAACCAGTGTGCATACAAAGCTTTGAAAAACAGAACAAGGGTGGACAGTGTGTTTTCTGCCCTTTTTTTTATTTTTTGTGGTAGACTTCATTGTTGATTTCACTGACTTAATGATGACTTCTTCCCAGCTGCCTCCCACACAAAGTCACAAATAGAACCTTTGCTGGTGTATATTTTATTATCTCCTGGAGATACAGAACTGCACCAGACTGAATAAGCAGTGAAAAGTTGCTAGCTTTCCTTTCTGCTTTTAGCGGTGTGCTGACAGTAATCGACTCAAGGATTTTACTCCTAAAAGCAACAATATGCAACATTTTGTTAGCACAGAACAAAAAATAACTATAATATGACTTTATTTTCTGGCAGTGCTGCCTTCTGCTTAATTTGCCCACAAAATACAATATTGGAGGAAAAATGCTGATTGTTTTAATGCAAAGTGGAATTCAGTTTATATGAAGTTCACTTAGATTAGGAGCGCGCTGATAAACTGCCTTTCAGGTTCTTTCATACAAGACACAAATCTTCTTGCATGACTAAATAATAAAGTTTTGCTTCTCTACATGAAGAAGCATGTCAGCATTTGACTCTGTGCTTTTTGAATGGTTAAGTAGCTTTTAATTTATTTTATACAGCCAATGTTATGACAAAAATAGTAAAATTTTATGTAAAAAATAGTAATAAATTAAGTTTTATGTTCAGACATCTCACCACTGTACATGTATGATATGTACAATTCTCTTAAACCCTCTTCAGATTTAACATTTAAGGTGGGCTGATTAATTCATGGCCTAACTCATGCATGCACTGAATAACATGCAAGAAAATGTTCCACCTTAAAAAAATGCGTCTTACTGGCCCAGCTCATGATTTTTTTTTTTTTTTAATTACTAAATTTTTTTAACCAGTAACATTCAATTAATCAACATGAGAAGTCAGGGTTTTTTTTGGTAAAAATCATGTTTTAAATGCTACAGAAACTTTACAGCCAGCCTTTTAATCTCCACACCGATCAGAAGTTCATCGGTAAACTTTCTCCCTGGAGTGACAGCGCTCCTGCAGCTCCTCGCAACTCTGAAAAATTTCGTAGCAAATTTACAAACAAGCATTATTTGGATAAACTTTAAATTTTAAATCTGCATGATAACATTCTCGCTGAAAAAATCTCTAAATTTTACTTAAGTGATTTATTAACAGTTGTGCGACAATAGGGCTGTTCCCTGCTTTGCTCCATGTCTGTTGTGGAGATGAGAGACAGTTGATATCTCAGGTTCAAGGAGCTGTCAATCAAAATGTGATCTGCTACGCCAACATAGTCTTGAGAAATGCTATTATCCCCCAAACAATCTCTTTTTGAGCTAGATTATCTAATAGTTGGGAACATTTATTTTCATCCAGACTTTTATAGATACTTAATGAGACACTCAACTTTGAATAATATGTCCGTTCTTACCATTTCAGGCTGTTTCCAGAGGCTTTAAGCACTGTACAAACACGTTAATGTAACCAGTCTGAAGCCACAGACATGAAATCGTGCTGAAAGATTGAGAAAAAGAACATGATGAGCATGGTGAGAGGGTTATAACTGCTCAGAAGTCCCAGCTGAGCCAGAGAGATTTTAGCTGCCAGCCTCCACCCCCAGCTGCACATCCCTCCATGCTTGGTTGGCTCAGCTAAGAGTAGTCAAGTGCGATGGAAACCTCAGACAATGCTGAGGCTCCATTCGCACCTCACCAAACTCGCTGCACTTCCAATTCCCAGCTGGTCCCTGTCCGGCCTCCTGGCCTCGCTGCTCCTCCTCTTCCTCTTTCCTACTCTAACACCTCAGCACCTTCATCCCACCATCGCTGCTGCCTCAGCTTCCTTTATTACCGCTCAGGTTATGGGAGGAACTGAGCTTGCCCACTGGCCCATGTCAGGTTGTACTCAAACATATCTAAAACAAGAAGGGTTCAGTGTACCGTGAGTTCAGGCAAGAATGTCTGAAAACGTTTGCACAGAAATCATTTGAAGAACTTTGTCCTGCTTGCCTGCACAGACATACAGCAAGTTTTTGAGCAGGCTTATCTACTTTACGGACATAAATTTGCTGGTAGATC
>JAQFJA010000006.1:25696730-25708176 GCA_029874485.1 Naso brachycentron
ATAATAATAATGATAATAATAATAATAATAATAATAATAATAATAATAATAATAATAATAATAATAATAATAATAATAATAATGATAAAGCATTATACTTAAATGGCACTTTTCAGGACACTCAGAGACATTGGGCAGAGGACAGAACTTAAAAAGCAGAAAAGTAGAAAGCAACTGAACAGAAGTTCTTACCTTTGTGTACTTTAAAATGGCAACTGACATTTTATGACTGCAATTATTTCATCCATTGAAGCTACAGGCCTGTCACATTGTCAAAATTATAAAATAAAATCTTGGACACATTGTGAGACATTTTCCTTTGGAGTGCACTTTGTGCTGGTATTTCACTTTTTTTTGAAATTCCAATTGACCTTTAAAGTCTTTTCTTTTCCCCCCAGTGTGATCACAAATGTACCAAGCTTACACTGTGGGTTTAACATCCTTATTTCATGATATACTTTATATGCATTATATATTTTCTTTAAATTTCACAGAAGCAATATTTTTATTTGCTTGTTCCAGCTTGTATTTTTTTGACAGTTTGTTAAATGTTGCACAAATAGTTGCAACAAAAGTAGATATTTTTCAGTTTACGTAACACGATTAAAACATTTGTGCTAACGTTTCATGCAAGCACAACATCTTCTCATCTGCTGTTTAAACACAGTAATGTGTCAGCCAGCATGTGTTTAAGTGCACTTTATATAAGCGATAACCTTATGATCACATAAAAACATTTATGTAGGTTAGAAAATTAGTATTGACTTGTCAATAACAGCTACATTGATGGCCAACAGTGAGCTCAAGCACAGAGATGAAAGACATCAGAGAGGAAGACATCTTAATCCTGCGTGTGCGTTTGTGCGTGTGTTCCATCCTCATGCCAGCATCTCATATGTTGGGTTGGATCATAGTCTTAGTGTTACATGCTGCCAACATGTATTTGAGGCTACCTTTAAAGCCGATGGCAGGCACGATCTCCAGGCACCTAATTAATATCTCATTGCATACATGAGGATGAACATGCATGGGAGGAGAGGAAGCCATGACACATTCTATTTAAGAGCTTGAGAAGCCTCGTGCTCATTTCTGAGCACTGACAGTGGAAACCACACCACATTAAACCATGAATTAAACCATGATGAGTTCACATAGCTCCACCATGGTGACTAAGAAGCTTATTTAACAGCGAAAAGAAATGTAGGAGTGGTTACCGAATCAGTGTTTGTGACCTATAAAGGCAGTGACATCAGTTGATGTTGTGGTGAGGGAGAGCTTTGAAGCACATTGCGTCTGACTGCATCAGCACCATCATTACATGTATATTATTTCTGTTTGGGAGGGGGTGCATTTTAAATGTGCTGGAAAAACCAAAGATTTCTGCATTGTTTGTCTTTTGTAACCCGGGTGGGGCAGTGGTGGCATTATGGTTAGTCAAGCAAGCTTGTGATTGGAAGGGTGCCGGTTCTAATCCCTGACCAGGATCAGGCTGTGGGTGGTGAAAGTGAAGGGAACTGCTTCCACTACTGATGTCCCTTGAGCAAGGCCCCCAACCCCAATCGCCCCAGTGAAGCTGCTCAGTGGACGCAAGTACCAATACCATTAACTGTATTATCTTTTTTCAATAGAGCATATGTCAAAAAGGATCACTAAATCAATGCATTCTCTTCAATTGATGTTAGACAAAAAGTCCCAGCTTTTTAGAAAGCCACGACATGTTCGGAGACGTTTTATGGAAGAGACAGATCACTGAGATCATTTTGAATAGAAAAGGCTGTAACAACAAAGATGGCTCATACTCGCCTCTTACCCCCAGCAGTCAACTGCGTGCTTACAGCCGAACTGAGAGATCTATCAGCCAGTCAGGTAGTTCTACTGCAGCTGACAGACCTACAAGCGTTTTGCGTCTTGAGCGTTTTGATCAGAATTGACTGCTGATTGTGTTCACGTTGTTTTATGTGCCGCTGACAACTGAAAGTGAAGCTATGGAGGACGTTGCCAAGATGGCTGCTGAGTGGCAAGACTCGCCTATAAGGACTTTGACGTGGTTAAGTTTTCCAAAGTGTCTGGGACTTCCACAAGTGATGCAGCAGTAATGGTTGTGCTGTATGGTCTGTATTTAACGACAGGAAATCCAAAGTCTCGTCCTCTTCTTAATGAGTAAATATTAGCATTCTGTGTGTATTGTCCTCACTTGCACAAATGACACGATTTAAGACAATATGATCCAGTGATGAACGCGACACTTTGCTTGCATTCTGTCTGAACACAGCATTAGGGCTGCACACTTTTGAATATATACCACACTAGGATTATAGCAATATTGATTGTGATATTTGAGAGATTAATAATTTTTACATCATTATTCTTACTTTCATAGAAAAATATAATGTGAGTTTAGCAGAGATTTGTATCAAACAAAGATGTCTTCTTAAGTCTGTAGAATATGATGTGTAGGCCAGAACTACTCTGCAGCTCCACAATATTTGAATTAAATTGTATTTGACACTCACATTTCTCCTTAAACAGATATTGCACTTCCACAGTAGGCCATGTTGTGATTTTAATTAACTGTCATTTAGCCGTGCGGCCTGATAGTTTCTATTTGTGTCACCTGCACTTTGAATCAGATGTTAGTTACTTCACATCAGGTCTGACTGTCCCCTTTACTCCTTTTTTTATATTCTTTTTAATTGGTGGAGACTGCAAGTAGGAATGCAGTATGCTTGAATCATCTTATTTGGAGGATGTAATTGAGATTTTTCTCCATTATATTCTATCACGTTACAGGTTTAGCGGTCAGTCAGAGGAAGTTTGCGCCTTAGTTCTTATGTTGAAAAATCTGAATTGGCTTCGGTGCATGACGGCATTGTTCTGGTCTCTTTCCTCCTGCTGGATGACTGACTGTGACCTGTGGTGACAAAATCTCTGATTATCCTGGACATATTTCCCGGTGCCGATTTTGTGTTAACAGAATCAGAGATGGTCTGGCCACATTTGCTTTTCCCATTTTTGTCATTTTCTGCTCCGTTTGTGGGTGAGTTTTATGTCACCCAAGAGTAACAAGAATAGCATCGCACTGTGGGGGCTTTAATTCCTGCTGTTGGGAATCATCAAACGCAAACATAACAAAGTTTGCTGTGTCATTGTCGGTAGTAGGGGAGAAGGAAATGAGAACATATTACTGCAGCTACTGAAGATGTGTCACAGCAGAGCCACACTGTGGAAATAATTTCATATGAAGTCACACTGACGTCTTGCTAAAGCAAAGCAGATGATTCAGACTGGAGCTGATTAAAGGGATGCGAGAGTCACAAACACTGATGATAAATAATTAAAGTATTAAACTGTAGCAGAGGTGGAAAGAGTACTGAAAATTTTTATTCAACTACAAGCACTGTTACTTTCCTGAAATTTTTCTCAGTTAAAAATAAAGGTAAAAGTGTTAAAGTACAAATGACTGTTTTTAAAAAATTACTCACTGTACTAGTTACTAGTTGCATTTTAGCCGTTGATGTTTAACAATAAATTTCTCTTCTTCGTTTGATAAACGATAAAGTAAATGAATGAAATTTTTTAAAACAAATGTGCACATTGTTACCATAGGAAGGAATTGTAGCAGTGGAGGGTTCTTATTGTTGTTTTTTCAGATCGTGGCCGGCTGTCCCTCTCGCTCTCCTCCTGCTTCACGTTGTTCAACAGGTGCTGCTGCTGCTGCAGCACCTGTGGCTCCTGTGCTGTGCAGCGATGTTTTCCTCACCTCTCCAAACCTGCAGCTGCTGCAGTGCGGCTTTTTTCTGCTCCAAATGTCAAGGTTTCAATTGGCCAGTTTGCAGTCGCATAGTTTCATTGGCTACTGATGTGATTTTGCGCCAGTTTGTCCTCCTGCCCGTCAGTCACTGCAGCTGTTTACAGGATGTGATTTTTTTCCTTTCGTTTTTTTATTTAGGCCTACATTTATTTTTTACTCAGTAACAAATGTGATTTTAAAGGTAATGAAGTACAATACTTCGAACAAAACCTACTTTAGAAAAGGTAAAATTACTGATTTTAAAAACTACTTTGAAAAGTACAAGTAAACAAAAAACTACTCAATTACAGTAACAAGAGCAAATGTAATGTGTTACTTTAAGTGTTGGATAGAGATCACGAAGCAGCTGTTAAAATCTTCCTCACAATCACTGAATTTAATACGTCATCTAAATGAAAAACGTTCTTTGCCTCGTGAGAGAAAAGGCCAAAGTATGGTGATGCCATGTTTCAAACTGTGCTTAATTAGAACCTACACTGTATAACTAAATAATAACCTTTTTCTAATTGATTGTATGTTCCCTGCTGAGTTTCACTCTTTCCTAAAATCTTACTTCAGTTTTCCACCAAAGAGCAACAACGCTGCAAATTCAGTATTCAGTCAAACTATTTCTGCAGCAATAAATGTAACCCTCGGTTTCTCATCTGTGTCATTGCTCAGAGTCGTGCCAAGACATGGAGTAATGCTATTTTTGGCTTGTGCTTTTCTGTGAAAGCTCGCATTCAGGAAGTCAGACACATGCACGATGTCTGCTGGAAGGTGTTCATCAGATTTTGCATCTGTCTCTTATCCTGTCACATAAGCCTCTCAAAATACGGCTCTTGCTCTGTCTATCTACATCCCCCACCCACCCACCCACCGCCTCATCCCCCAGCCCTTAAAATAAAGACACAACAGCAACCTGGCAAGTGTCAACGGCAGTTCAGCATCCTGGCAATGGACATGAATTGCGAAGGGTTTCCGAAGCAGCCTTGAGCTGTCATAGAATGGAGGCCGTGGTGCTGTTGAGCTCTGCCTTCTCATTCTATTAATTCAGCCAGGAAACAATAAAAAGTGTAGTAACGGGTCAGCTTGTATCACTGCTGCACTGTTGTGTCCTCTTCTCTTGATTTTGACCATCTTTTTTTTTTTTTTTTGTGGCTTTGGTCTGAAACCCCTGCAGCATTTTCTTTATTTCAGTGGAAACTATTTTCCTAACTGTGTCTCGCTTGGTTTCCTGCTGCACACTCTGTTGTAGGTAAATTAAAAATAACAAAATTTGGGATGATGTTTAATTGCGATAGATATAGCGTGGCATATCAATATACCACAGGATTCACTATTAGCGTAGTGTGTCTGATGAGGAAATAAATGGCACCAGCTTTGAGTCTGACACACACCTGTTCCCAGCTGTACCCACACTTGAGCATTTGTTTGCCTGTCACCTACAATGAATTTCAAAGCTGTTATTGCAGCGATGTCACACTCCTGATAGGATGTGATTCTCATACTTTTTTTTTTTTTTTTTGAGGTTGACATGTGACCCTGTCAAGCAGAAAACATCTTTACTCCTACGCTTTTCTTTGACTTTGAGGTCTTTGTTTTTCTTTCTTGTATTTCTGTTTTTTTCTCGTGCTTTGTGGAACTCTGTCAAGTTTGCTCTCACAGTGACGCATTTTAGGGCGAAATTTACAAACCAGTTTCTGCTGAAGAGAAGATTGCTTGTTTGAAAGTCTTCCTCCCTACTTGTCTCTCATCTCTGTTAATGGTTACATGTGTTGTGCCACTTATATGTCGCCCACTTTCAGTGAGGGTAACTGGCTGAGTGAACAAACTGCTTCCTCGTATGTTGTGCTTTTAGCATCCTATTTCTTGTTGTGGAAGCACAAGCAGACTCATCTGTAATAATAAAGCCATGTTTTCAATAATTTAAATTTCCAAATAATGCGAATTTGGAGTGTTTTCAGACAACTGGTTAGGGGCGAATGAATTTGTGCATTTCTTGCACATTGTCCTCATTAGGTGTTCAATCAGCCAAAGACGACTTGTTTTAATTTTATAGTGAGTTTCTTTTGTCATCAAGGTAGAGATGTTGACAATGTGATGACACAGAAAAGCTTCAAATTCTCAGATGAAAGAATTTAGAACCACAAAATGTGACATTTTTTGGATAATGAATAAATTTATCTTTACAGGTAGCATTATTATTAAAACTGTAAATTATAAAGCGGGTCAGGGTCAGTTGTAGTATTAATGGTCATCCTACTCAAGTGCAATTGTCCAGTATGAGAACACTTTCTTAGCCTAGTGCACTATGATAAGAAGGGAGGAAACAGACCTGAAGTGTTGGAAAAGTTTTTGGTCTCAGTAAAGTAGAAAAGAGACTTGAGCTGGTGTCGACGGCTGCGCGGCTTTGAGTATCTGTTAGGTCGGATCAGCGTGAGACAGATGTCTCGAAAACTGGGCTGAAACACATCCAGTGCAAACAGCCTGTTAGTACATTGTCAAGCTTTTCTGTTTGAGACGCCGTAGGTTGAATCACTTCAACCTCCGTTTGAATCATCAGTCTAACTAACAAGTAAACAGAAACTTTTTTGTTCTCTTGCATCCATTTCCAGTCAGTCTTCAGAGTTGTTGCACTTCCTGTGCAGACTGAGTGAGTTACCCCACACTGCACATTGAGATTTAAGCAGTTAGTGTCTTGTCTGAAAATGCCTGAAGTCTGGATGCAGTTCAAGCATCTTAAAGGCGACCATTTTCTGAAGCAAAGCGTTGCTTTTCAGTTTGATGAATGCGCTCGTCCTACCTCATTTCATTACAATATAAAAAAAATCTACCTGCAGAGATGAGAACTTGCTTGATAATCCATCACTGTACACAGCGCTTCTTCTTTGTTTTAGTCAACATTTGCTTGTAGTTGTGTTGAAATGCAGATTAGAACAAAGAGGTTTGCTAGAGTAGATCTTGCTGCATTCAGGTGCTTTTGGGAAGGTAGGAAAAAGCCAGCCAGCCACCTGCAGCTTTCCAGAGATACAGCTGAACTTTACTCAGTGTTACTGTGGTTTACTGTGGGTTTTTTTTTTTGTCTGTTTTTTTTTTGGAATATTTAAAGGTGCTGCTCACACTCTCAGCTGTTCCCAAAGTGCACATCTTTTCTGTACCTGCAGCAGGAGACAACGTGACCTCAACAATAACCAGAGTTATTCAAGCTGGGAAATAAACAATATATTATGCAGTGTTTTGATAGTCCAAACTTCTTTAATTAACAGACTGGTCCGTCTGTCCTGCTTACTTTACCTATTAATGTCTTCTCTCTTTTAAACCACCTGTCCTTTCTAAAGGTGTTATGCTGTGAACTTTAAGAATGTCACAGACTCATATTCTAACTTGTGTGTATTTGGATCTCAAGCAGATTTATGAGGACAAGCGGTCACATGTTTAAGTGTTCTGAGGACATGAATCATATGCAGCTGATTAGTACTAGTGTTCACTGACTGCTACAAAAAGAGACATATTAAGACATGTAAAGGTTTAGTAAACACTATGTTAGAGATTTTAAAAGACTGTAGAAAAAGACAGTAGAAATAGTCGTACTGGCTGTAGGTAATGACAATAAATGCCTAATCCACCCTCCTCTGAACTGGCTAATATAAGCAGGCTCAACTCCGACTCATTTATAATGCTTTTGTTTTGTTTTACAAGACTGTGAAAGGGGAGGAAAGAAGGCGCCACATGTTTGCTGTGTTTAGTTTATCTGTATGAATCTATAGGAGGCACGGAGCAGCAAATAGTGTGATTTGGTTGAGAAAGAAAAATGTTGTGTGTGTCTGAGCATAGAACTTCAACAGACAGAATGTGTGCTGAGGCACAATGTAAATGATCTCTCTGTTACAGCAAATCGGGGACACATTCTAATCATTCGCGGTGTAATATTGTCATATTGTACACCCCTACTTGGAGAAACATGACAGATGTTACCACTTGGATCTATTGTCTTATGATCACACTGTTCTCAGAAAATAATTATTATAAGATCTAGGAATCACTACATTGATGTCTAATGCGTCAGCAAACATGAACAGTCAGATAATCTGTTCAGCTGTAAAGAAGCAAACATGCTTGGCAAGTTTATTCAGAAAATGTGTGGATTATAACTTTGGTGTCCTTTCCTTATGGCCCTCAATCAAGCGATAACTACTGACCACTGGTGCAACATCATTGCTTGTATTCCCACATTTACCTGTTAGCAAGTTCCCTTCTTTCTGTTCAGTGTGAGTCAAGCTAGTGAGGGATGGGAACGTGCATGAAAGTCTGCAGCTAGCAGAGCTGCTCTATACTTACCCTCTCAAACATTCACTGTAATTACCTCCCCATGATTTTTGCTGTGTGATTCTCATCTTGTCAATACTGCAGCTGAAATTCATTATTTAACATGTTCTCTCTCCTTGTTCTCTCTTTCTGCTTTAGGTGAGTGTCAGTCAACAACATGTGGATTATTCCTGACAGTTGTGAACTCCTGCTGAGTGCCTCTACATTGCTTTTGCCTTGCACATGGTTGTGTGATTCTGCCATCAGGTTTGAAAAGACTGCCCCCTTCTCTCTGTGATTCACTGTGATTTTGATCAAAGAGCTCCATGCGGTGCAGTGCCGGGGCGGTCTCTCCTCGGCAGCTCTGGTTACCGTTGGCTTGAGCCATATGGAGATAAAAGTAAATGTCACTGGTGACTGAGGGCTTTGGTCTCTCTCAGATACTCATTGTGTTCATTGTCCTAGTCTGACTTGATCTCTGTTGACTCTGTTACCTTCCAGGGAACTGAATGGCTACTGTATTTAGGAAACCATTATCTGTTTTTTGGGGGAGTACTTGTTATTCAGTGGTGTGCTTTCAAGCTTGTTTACTGCAGACTGTGGGCTGATTGCTGATTACAACAGACTGCAAGTGGAAAGTAATCTGTTGTTGGAATATTCTCTTTTATAGCAAGGATTACATTATCTCTAAGGATGTTTCAGTGTTTCCATGTTGTTCCATTTGTGCAGCTTTGTGAAGAGTGTTTGTCAGAGAATCTCTGACCTTCACATTATTTCAATAAACAACAGCAAATCATTTGTGAGGAGGATGAGCACTGTCGTGTCAATAAGTGTTTTTCCATGGGGGCTTTGGGTTAAATTAATGTATTGTAAAACGGATAGTTCTGATCCTTGATTGGCTAAGCTATGTTTGAATCTGTTGAAAAACACATATACACCTGTTACCACATCACAACAGTATCACTGCGAATAACAAACTATTTCAAAATGTCAGATTTTGTTGTTACTGTTTTGTTGTTTTGTTCCCTGAGTAGGCTAAGCCTGTATGAGTGAGAGAGAGATGGAAAGGAATGAGGATGAACATAAAAAGAGAAAGAAAACGCGCTGAAATGAATGACAAGAGCTGCAAAAGACCGCTACATAGACATTGTTGTCCATTCGCTGTTTTCAGTCCTGGTGTGCCGAGAAAGATCTACTGATTTGAGCTGTTGATTTTGGATCAATCACCAAAGGCTGGCGCCTGGTTTCGTTGTCTTGCTGGCACCCGAACTACAATGAGAGAAGATGCAGGACCAACATCCCTGCTTCCGACTCTGGGCAATTAAAAAGTACCTGTCCAGAATCAAGCACCCATGTACCAATAAGGAGGAGTGCTAATATAACTGACCACTAAAAAACTGCACAATTAATTTGATAAATATTAATAATCATGCATCCTTTATTGAAGGAAAAGTTTGTTTTTTGGTTTTTTTTTTAACATTAAGCCTTATAATAAGGATATTTTCGATCGTATTTGATGTTCTACAGCATTATTATGACGAACGGTGCAGTCCTGAGAGCTGGAGCTCGTTGCTGACGTCACCGCTAGCTGAAAACAGCGGAGAAGCATGTGCACTTGGACAATCTGTCAAAAAATACAATAAACGCTCGTTTTAAAAGACGTGAAACTTACCAAATGTTTAGTGATGTCCGCTCATGTACCAACACTAAAACATGAAGCTAAACACGGATATAAAACCCAAAAGTGGATCTTTCAGCTGCCTCACAAAACAAACAAACAGCCGTTTCTGTGTTATTTATCCATGTTTAGCTTCATGTTTTAGTGTCGGTACGCCACTTAGCTGTTCTGAAATCAGTGTAAACCACGGCCGCTTTAGGCTTTAAGCTTTTTTACACTGAAAAATGTGCAATATCACCTGCTTCACCCTGCATTCAGGACCCATGAGCCGCCCTAAGATAACTGAGTTAACTCAGTTATTGTGTTAAAATTTATCAGTGTCACCAGGGCAAGTATGCTGAAAGCATCGACAGTATGGAAATATTACAAAATATTGTCAACACATTCCAACAACAGCAGCAGAATTTGGCCTTGTTCTTGAGCTCCCAATCTATATTTAATAAATAGAATCTGCTGTTATTTGTCTGTGGGCAGACACATTTGATTAACCAAATAAGAACTGGTAAATAAAAGAGATGCAAACTTCCTCCACAGTTATGGGATCTGTGATTACACTACAGGTTCTGCTATTTAATACATACTTGATTACATTTTGGATCACCTTGCCACATAAATTAGTATATTAATGAGGAAAATGGCAGAACATTAGCAGCTTAAGTGCTTCTTGTCAGAAGTGTAACATGATGAGACTAATGTTCAGTAAATTAGAGGATAAATTGAGTGTCAGGTGATTTTATTTAAAACAAATTAAAAGTAAACAAATGATACTTTGAGTATAATGCAGCACACTGACGGCTTTTAAGTCTATTTTTCAGTCTCTCTATCACATTCAGAGCAATGTATCCCAATAAGTCTCAGCCAGATTTCAGTTAGATGTGTTGTGGATATTTATGGTTCTCAGGAGTTAAATCCTAACAATTTTAGTGACACTTTGAGCTAACCTTTAGTGCCACTGTCAGGTCAATGTGTTTGATCCATGACAAGTTGTCTTAAAAATCTGCTGTGAATATTTCTGGTCACCACAGGATTAATCCAAAGGTTTCTGGCGCCCTCTTTTCCTGCTGCTGTTTTCATTTCTGCCTATCTGTTGAAAATGTCATGGCATATATATTTTAAACATCATGAAAATCACCATAAACATTAATGCCAACCAGAGAATAAATCCTGTAGATCTGTGTTTTCCTGGAGTTTTAGTACCAGTCAGACTTATTAAAATGATACTGGTGTCAGTCCAGGAGAGACAAAAATCATCAATGCAGAGTTTGTTTCCTTCAACAGAAGATAGTCAGTTATGAACACAAGGTCGTTCACTCTATGCTGTGCCAGTGGTGTGAAATTTTATGTACCTGTCTCTTAGGTGGGCGGAGACACGTCTCCCTTGAAGACAGTTAGGACCCACCATCCCTCCGCCTCATCTGGAAGTGTAATAACATTGTGTGGATGGATCAAGGCAGATGGATTTTGCGTCACATGATGTTTGTTTGATGTAGTTTTAACTTTTAATTCATGGTTTCACCTATAAGGCCATTTAAATGTCCATTTCGAAGCAAGGCATGAAGCACCGGTTCCCAGATCTCTCCTCAGAATGTGTTCCTGAGACAGAGACAGGTCTTCAGCAAAGTTAATTTTCTCCTGCTTCATGTATCTGAAAAATGCCATTTTGTGTCACA
>JAQFJA010000006.1:25708276-25719060 GCA_029874485.1 Naso brachycentron
GTATCTGAAAAATGCCATTTTGTGTCACAATGTTCGGAAGATATGCGTCTGGTGAAAAATGGGTCCAACATGTATCTTGGTGACAACGGGATAAAAGAATTGGTCACAATCTATGATCGCATTCATTTTGCTCATTGAGAATGAATGGACTGAAGACTACTTCCTGTCTCCGGAAGGGGCGGGGTCATGGTAAAACCCATGTGACACTCATACAGGAAACAAACAGTCAGTGAGAGGTCTCGCTTTCTATTAACCGCCTCTGACTTCAACTCTTTCCTAATCTAGAAGTTAGTCAACATTATAGCTTCTAGGAGTCACAGACGTTTACCATCAGCTAACAAAATTCAGGCAAAAAAGCGTTCACAATTCCTTAAAAACATTTTTTTTCCTCTTATTATTTATTTATTTATTCATTGTACTGGACCCTGGTAGTTAAGCCCAGTCTCTCCAGCAAAACTGAGGACATATGCACACACACACACACACACATACACACACACACACACACACTCCAGTGGTCATTAAAAGCTCACGTCACCAGGGGCATATCCCTGGCAGCACCTGCCAAAGCCATTATCTGCCACCCTGTCCTAGACGAACGCTTTGGCATACATCTGAGCAATTAGGCCAGATTATTGGCAACCTTCCTTGGCCTTGCCCCATTATCAAGACCACTAATTACTAGCAGTGTTCAGAGCTTTCTCTCTCTCTCGCTCACTCTGGTGCCGGCAGGGAGGGCATTAGAAAAAAACAGAGACTAAAATGGAGGTAGGAGGATGACCAGAGATGTGGTAGCTACGTTAGAGGCAACCACAAGGGGGGATGTGGCAGCTTGGTGACACCTCCTATTCGAAATATCTGTACGTTAAGCGTGTGAGTATATTTGGGGTTCCAACTGGAAAACATGTCCATAGAAGCAGAATCCACGTGTCATCAGCAGAGTAATGAAGTCCTTTAAAAACGTAATGATAGCTGATGACTCATGTTGGAGAGGTGCTGGCGTGCCTGTTGGTTTCGGCAGAGTGGAAAATCATGCCTGCTGGGCAATTGCAGTTTAATGGAGAATGGCACACAAACAAGGCACATATGGACACTTGCGTGCACACTCAGATGGACTCTCCCTCGATCCCCCACCCACAAGTGCACACACAGAGACACACTCGTGGACAATATGTAAGTGTCCATAACTCCAACGATCTTGGCCTACTGGGCATTAGGATCGGATTTACACTGATAGGCATAAAAAGCCTTTATAGGTTCACTGGTCAGCATCAACACTCATGATGTTTTTCCATATAACATGTTTGTATCAGTGGGGAACCTTTGTTCTGTGGCAGGCGATTTCAAATTGCATAACATCCTGCGAGGGCCAGGCTAAATTACTGAACTCATACATCACACTAATCTCTAATGCAATAGCTGGAACTGTTTTACTTTGGCGAGGTGTCTGATGTCAGATGGCAGTGATGATGCTGCTACTGGCAGCTGGTTGTTCAGGTCAGTGAGTCTTGAGCAGAACTGAGTCTTTGTGAGAGTACGTTATGCAAAGTAGATTTGTCCAAACAGAGATGCAGACTTCCACAGGACGTACACAATTTAAATAATAAAACCAGTGTAAGGCTTTTTGAGAGCAACTGCTAGTCCACAACAACTGGAATTATTTGGAAATAAATGCTTCGTCTGAATTTGATGGGAAGTTTGAATTTGATGCTGTTTGAATAGTTGAAGACTATTAGGCTTTAAAGAAGCTCACATTGATTTTATTGTTGGAATTTTTACCACCTGATAAAGTGTAAGTGTATCTGAACAGTGTGATTAATTGTTGCATATAAAAATACAAAAAACTTTTTTTTTTCCTATGGGCTAACAAAAAATATAGAAACAAGCCTCCTGTCAGTTCAGTTACTTTGCTGCTCTATTACTAACAGTGTTTTTGTATTTGCATTGCTTTTCTTACATGCCCTTAGTATACAGTATTGACTTAGTGCTTTGTGTAGTGTTAAACCAGAACATCTTCAATTTTAACTTCATTTAACTTAGTTGAACCAAAAATGACAGTGCTGCTGGTCCCTGACATTCCCTAAAAATGTCTCTTTTCATTTAAAATGTTATTTATAAAAATTGCACAAAAGGCAAACAAAACATGATCATTTCTGCCTATTTCGTCCAGAAGCGATCATAATGGCCGCACAGATTTTGCCACAATTAAATTGATATGTTTTTATGTGGTGGTAGCTGCATCTTGGTTGCTTGGCAACTATCATTGTCTCTGTCAAAGGCAAAACTTTGAGAGCAGCCTTCAGTTCCAGTCACAGAGGTAATTTTTGTCCCTCAAAACAAAGCAGAGCCCACCTGCCTCAGCCGGGAGCAGATCTGGACGATCCGCCTCCCATGAAAATGGGCATTTTCTCTTCTTTCTCGGCATATCTTCAGTGTTATTTTGTCTTTTAAAAGATACCTTATCACAATCAACTTATTACTCTCTATATTGGGTATTTATCATGAGAGATAAAAGAATTTGGAACCTGACGGTCAAAGTGACCACTCAAGGCCTTTCTAGTACGTATGGAAATCTGGACCTTCTAGTGTTAAAGGCATGTGTTGATTTTTGAACGCCTGATAGCTTCCTGAAATACATAAATTTCCTCGAAGCTCTCAGTAAGTGTTTAGAAATCAGAGATGGCATCTGAGCACTAATTGGTTCATTGAGAAAACCAGGGAGTTAATCTTTAATAAAAAACTGGATTCTGACGCATGAGGTTTAATCAGAATATTGACTTCATTATTTACCCACTTCCTGTTTACCTCTTAATACTCCCACAGCCCTTGTCCTTTCCTTCACAGCCAAAGCAAACACACACACACACACACACACACACACACATGCACGCGCATATTTGCTTTTATCCACTCCATAAAGCTGTCTTGTCCATTTGAAAAACTAAAGCTCAGTAAAGGTCTTGAAGGTGCTCAGAAGTGGAGGAACTTGCATGCTGAGCATGTGGTCAGTGGAGATATTCCGTCAGACCTCAGCTCAGGCTGACATTAACAACACCAAAGGTCAGATATCACAGATAACTTTTTCTTAGCCGCTGAGGGGATAAACTACACACATATACTGAGATGTACAAGGAAGTAGCAGTTGTTGTGTGGATATGTGGCACCGTGGACGACTCTGGAGATATATTAGGGAGCATCATGAAGTCTGTGGATTGCAGACTTCATTTGGAGGCGTTTTCCTTCCTCACTTCCAATCTCTTTGTCTCCTCCACCATCAGCCTTTCTTTTTACCCGTCCAGTTCTTCCTCCATGCAGTCTGGCCTTCCTCTGCGGCAGAGCGGGCACAGCGTGAAGCCTGGAAGGAATGGAAATGAAGGCTTATTACTTTCCCCTGGTGGCTGGAGGAGTAGTTCTCCTGGTCTTGTCACAGGACTTAGGGAAGCAGAGTGCGAGAAGGCGACCACTTGTCTTAGGGTGATTTCATAGAGGGCATATTTGGAGAGGTTTATTTGAAATGTTTCCTTTATTTGGTTTCATCTGGGCAAAATATAGCAATGCTATAAACCAATAAGCACACAGAGACTGCAGGACACCCAGGCAAGCAAACTGTGGCTCGGTTTATTAGATGGGAGAATGTAATAGGTTCAGCAACAGGAAACAACTCCAAGCACATGCTTTTTATTGGTATGAGGGGGATAGAGTCAAAGGAGCCAAAACAACCAGTGTACCAAAGCACATTTTGCCTCTATTGTGTGACCAGAAACAATGAACTGTATAATGCTGAAGTCATGGTGAAGTTTAGGCAAGAGAAAACAAAGGAGGCAGGGAGTTAAGGAGTGAAATGGAGCTTGTGAAGCATAAAACTGTAAATTGTTTATCTGCTAATCTGGCCTGTGGACAGGTGGATGGAGTTGAGGGTAGATGAGGTGCATAATCCCAAAAAAGCTTGTTTTGCTTGCATGTGAATGGAAATTGCAGTTATAATGGAAGCAGAGTACGTGGACAAATAATCAGCCTTGGACTTTAATAGCAGGCATAGTTTGCCATCACATCATTCTGAGATGTTTTTACCTGGCTGAAGAGAAAAAACAGGAATCAAAACAAAACAAAACAAAACAAAACAAAAGAAAAAAACAAGAATGTTCAGCAAAGCATGAACATGCTTGGAACATAAATACAATAATAGTTTTTTCTGTTTCATTTCCGTAGTGAAGTGTTTTCTACATTTAACACTTCACAAAGCATGAAACAGTATTTTCATTTTTCGAACATTATGATAAATCCACATGCAGACACTTAGATGCATGAGCTTGAGTACACATTGTGGTGTGTCAGGAATCAGCATTATGGATAAAAAATGTCAAGTTATATCATAATATCAAAATGCAGTTTTGATATTTCATAGTTTTTACAACCCAGATTCCAGAAAACTTGAGACGTCGTGTAAAACATGAATAAGATTACGTCAGTGTCGTTTGTCAAAACAGCATGTCGAGGCTGCAGGACACTTGGATTACTTTGGACAAGCAGTACTGAGACATTTCTTTTTTTTTAACGTTTGAATCCCAGTCATCATTAAGTACACTTGTTTGGGAAATGATTGCAACATGTTTTTCCTTTTAAATTATGTCTGGTGTGTGCAAGAGAACTCTTAAAAACTGTGTTGGACTTAGTTTCACTGGAAGGTTACAGTAAATGGTGACTAGCTACAGTATGTTTGCAGTTATTTTGTACAGAACATAGTGCCAATACCTACAAGAAAAGCTGTGAGTGATCATTTTGATCGTCAGTTTCCAAATTCAATTATCTCTCATGATAAATACCCGATATAGACAGTAATGCATTTATTGTGTTAGGATATCTTTTTGAAAAACAAAATAACACCTGAAGATATTCAAGGGGGGAGAGAAAACGCCCACTTTCATCGGAGATGGATCATCCTGATCTGCTCCCGGCTGATGCAGGTGGGCTCTGCTGCGCTGCCGTGCGCTGCCGTGCACTGCCGTGCGCCGCCCTGCTTTGAGGGACAAAATTTGCCTCTGTGAATGATCCTCGTGACTTCCCTCAAAGTTTTACTTTTGACAGTGACAATGATAGTTGCCAAGCAACCACGAAGCTACTGTCGTAGCATGAAAATGTACCAATCTAACTGCAGCAAAATCTGTGTGGTCACATTGACTACCTGTGGCTAAAATTGGTAAAAATAATCACTTTTTTTTTTTTTTGCCCTTGGTGCAACTTGTAATAAATATCATTTTAAATGAAAACACAGACTTTTTTAGGAAGAGTCATGGACCAGCAGCACTGTCATTTTTAATTCAGCAAAGTTGTGTCATATAAATATGAAATCTGGGACCATCATGGCCATAAATGTCAATAGAAGTTTCCATGTTTCTGACCGCAAGTCAGTCTGAAACATGGAAACTTGATATGAACAATAAGCAAATATAGATGTGGTAAAAGGAGACTGTGGATTTCACAGTGAATGCCACTTGCATGTGGAATGTTACCGTTCAGCACTCAACTGTTTCTATTGGAGGGTTTTATTTTTCTTTATGACAATAGCTGAGTGATTAAGAATTACAGTGTTAGCTTCAAAATGTAAAAAGATGTAATGTTTTTTTTAGCACTGTGACAAATGCAGATACAGTTACATGAGGTGATTGCAGCTCTTGCAAAAACTGTCAGAAAAGGCTGTAAGGCTCCTTCACATGTCCGTGATTAAGTTATGGCTCATGTGCATGTCTGTCATTCATCGGGGAGATGTCATGTTATTGAAGTATTTTAACAGCATTAATCACAGTTTTCTTAAACTTGAGTGTTGCTAATGGTTACATCATTGTGCTCTTGTAGTCTTCACTCATGTTCAGTTGTGTTACTGCTGTCACGATGTCAGGTTGCCACGTGAGGCAGGTCCCAAAGCATTTGAAGTGCCTGTGTGGTATTATCCTTGTGTGTGTAATAGGCGATACATAAAATCATTTGTGACAACACTAACGTGCTTTTGTGTCTTTGTGACACCTTCTACCAATAAAAGAACTGCTGATGAAGAGCTCCTGTTTTAAAAAGGGCTGAGACACTTGAGACACTCGAGAAAAGTCCAGGGCTGAAAAGTTCAAGAAACACAGAGCCTTTCATCTTCAATGAGACCCATGTGTCAAATTGGGAGCCCCTGCTGTGTTTTTGAACCTTTGTCCATCAGAGGAGATTGAAAAGTAGCCAGGCAGGCCGTGTCTAACACTTGGTTTGCATCTGCCATTCCCTTTAAAAACGACCACATGGTGCAGCGACAAAAAGGCATTTTAATAGGCCTCAGATGAATTATCTATAACTACGACTGAATAAATCTTTAATCGCTGTAATGAACTTTAGAGTATGGATTCAAAAAGCCATTTAGCTGATAAATGACCCATGGAGGGCTCTGATACCAGGATAAATCAAAGAGGCTGGGGTCTTCACTTTTTTTTTTTTTTTTTCTAGCTGATTTGAATAATTGACTTTAGAGTACGGCGGCTCGGTACATGTGTGCTGATAAGTAAGCAGAACAAGCTCATCGTATTTGCATCACATAAAGAAAACGAATCAATTGCTCCTCTCAAGAACTGTGGCAGGATAATATTGGCATCTCATGGGACTGTGTTCATCTTTGACATGAATCTGGAATTGACGTTGCTCAAATCTTCCTGTTAAGCTGTGAAAAAAAACACAAAATATGACTTGGCAGTGACCATTCCCCTATTACACAGCCACATGATGCTCGTTCTGCTTAGCTTTTGAAAATGACAGCCGAAGGTCAAGCACTTCATCTCTGTTTTGGGGTTGGCCGGAGCCTTAGCCATTAATTGTGTGCATTCGTCTCAATCCCTTCAATGTACACAAAATATGAGACTCTCTTCTTTCTGGCTGTGTCAGCAGTTTTGCCTGTGTGTATGAGTGTGTGTGTGTGCCATATATGAAGCTGTGGTCATATTTCAGGGGGATGTGAGATTGTCTCTTTTACCTGAATCTATTATGTTTGTCATTTTGATTTATAGGTTGACAAAGGCTGCATGTATTCACAGGGAGGCATCGCTGCTCGTGCAGTGAAAGCGAGCTGGCCAGCGCTCCCACTTCCTGAGCTGGATTAGTTGGTGTGATCTTGATTTTGCAGAGCTGCAATATGCCAGCAAATGAGCCACAAAATGAAAGCAGGACTACATGAGTATAAGAACCAGTGGGGCCAATATTTGCCACCACACACCAACGGCTCTACTTGCCGTTTTTGTACAGTACATCGTTTTACTCACAGCAGCTTCAACTGGGGCTGGGCAATTAACCCAAAATAACCAAAAACCAACATTAAGAACCCCTTCTTTCTTTATTAAGAACCCTGTTAGCACAAGCAAAGCATTGGCCTTTCTTCCTGAGGTCCACCCCACATACAATCACACACACCAGGTGACATACACAACAAACAAAACAGCTCATCTTATCTGTTAACACTGAGTAACATTGCGAGAAACATTCCTTTATGCAAACAAAAAAAAGTCACATTTCTATCAGAAATAATAATCCATATATACCAGAAAATATTTGAATTGTATACAAAGTTCTTTTCAACTTTGACTCTTTCCATAATTAACCATCTTAAATTACATCCTACCCTTCCACGTATATGCTGTCAAGGATATAAGGTACTGAAAATACATTTCACTGCCAAAACTATTACTGAAGTCACTCAGATAAATCCAGTCATTACTTGTTTTCAAAACTAACTTCAGTTATAGTTGCCCAAATATTTGAAGATAACATTTTGACAGGTTTTTGATCTGATCTTTTCGATTCTCCCCAATAAAATGAGTGGCAGTGAATTCCACCTGACCACGGCTCCGGACTTAACTGTTTTCTGTATCATATTTGTATTTGCTTTAGGTAGTAGGAATCATCTTTCTGTCACAAATCGTGTTTGATAATTATGTTGAGTAAGCTGAGAAAATAACCTTTTGTATAATATCTTTGGGGACTTTATAAATAGTGCATTTCTAACAAAATTTTAGCAAAACAAAGGTGACTTGCTGACTGGATTTTGCTCATGTCTGTTAATTTAATTAACGTTTCCCCTAAGTGGAGCAAGAAATGCTGCAGAACAGCACAACCAAACGTACCAACACAACCACAACAAGTTGAACTATTTAAAGCAACACTAAGTAACTTTGACCGCAACCCGAGGATTTGAAAAACAAAACTTATAGCTGCATGTCAATACCTTGCACCAAACAGCAACTTTGGTAAAATTGGGTCTTATTTGATGGAGAAAATGTCCTCTGGTTTTCCCTCTGATGTCCTACGACTGCTCAGCAACAACTCTGTGATTCACGGATGTTCCTGAAAGCAGCATGTAGGCTGCCTGCAGACTGAAGCTGCAGCTGCAGCAGCGGGTAGTTGTTTGGGACAGCTCCGCTAAATAAAAGGCCGCAGTCATAGGACCTCAGAGGGAAAACCAGAGAACATTTTCTCCGTAAAATATGAAAAGGTTTCACTAAAATTGCTGTTTTGTGTGACATATTAACCTGCATCGTTTAGTTTTGTTTTTCAAAGCCACTGGTCGTGGTCAAAGTTACATAGTTTTGCTTTAAATAATTTTGCAAGGTTGTTGTCAGTTCCCCTTTCATTATAACTTAAGCATTAAACTAAATGACCCAATAAGCTGCATTTGATAAGTGATTTTGTTCCTTTTTGTCATTTGGGATGAAGAATACATTGTGATATGTTCAAGTGCTGTTCAGTAAAAATGGCAAAGGCAGTGTCATCATGATATGTTCAATGTAATTTTATTAAATCTGTTTTTCTATGCTTCTTTAGAAAAAGATTCTCAGCAGTTCAGCAATGTAAAGAAGGCGTATACAATAAATCGTTCAGGTTAAAGTTTAAATTAATCGTGATACTGATTTGAAGCATTATCACCCAGCAACGAGATGTCTACTGGCAAACAGCAAATATCAGTCAGATAGCTCTGAAATGATGGTCCAACATGTTAAAGCATTAGGAAGCTGATACGCTGTTCTACTTATTACCTACAATTGCCTGATTGTTTACTTACTCTACTCTGAATATCTGCACATTTTCAGAGCTGTAAACAAAGAAAGTAGGGAATATGAAGTGCCTTTCAACAAGCTAACATTTCTGGCCCTCGCTCAAAACACCATCAGTTCATTTTTATGAGGATGGATTGCTTTCATAGTTTCTCCAAAGAGGATCTTTTTTTTATGTAGAAGTCTGAAGCATTGATGCACAGGCGCTGCACCGACCTCATATGAGCTTTGCTCTGCTGAGCATTAGTTTAAGATGAGATCACAAGACCCCTGAAATGCTTCTTACGGTTTCACTTTCTTCCTGCGAGACAGTAAGTCTGCAAGAATTCCAACGCCATTTTTTTCTTGCTTGCCAAGCCCTAAAGAAATGAGAGCAGGTCGGATCAACCAGTGTTCACAACACGTAAATCCTGCTAAGTTAAAATCTAAAACATGGTCAAAGTCTGGGGCGTGCCTGTGGGGTATTTCTGACCCAGTTAAATTTAAAATAAGCAATTTCTTCTGCATTTAGACCTGTATTGGTTTTACTTATTGCTGCCACCCACTATCAGCACTGTTCCCTTTATATTGAGGAGGGGGACATTAGCTATTCAAAGTACATTGCTGTTTACTGACAAGGCGGTGCAACCTTCTCTGCAGGGGCTGAAAGGTGCTCAGCTTTGACAATTACTTTGCTCAAAGTGACTGAGAACAACGACGACTGAGATGAAGCAGAGGCAATAACATTCGGCGGGGAACCCGCTAAAACAGCGGTGCCAATTCCCTTTACTAAGGAGCTGTCATCTCACCAAATGATGCGCGTCACTGGGTTTCACTTCCCTTTTTTCCCCTGTCGCTTTACAGAGTTGTTTCTGTATTTGAAGGCCTTCTTATTATAATCTTTGAACTCTTGGAGGAATACTTTTTTTTCTGGTAGGGGGACTCTGACAGCTTGCTCCACACTTGAGGAATGTAGGATTTTGTGCGTGAGAGATGTTCATGTGGAATTCAGCGTGTCAGTTCAGCTTTGGCATCACATGGCAGCACTGAGAAGTCAGAGATGAGCTTTGTAAAACATACTCGTCTACTCTGAAACATACAGTGATGGAATTGACTGACGACATGATAATGCACATGTGTGAATCAGAGAGTTTTTATCTACTAAGTCTTATAAACAAAAGTCCCAAAAGGATCTTTAAAGATGAATGGAGAATCAGTAACACTGATACCTCATAGCCTTTTTAAGTGAATTAAATCTAGTTTGATCCTTAATATACTAAAGTAACCTGCATGTACAATCAAGCCGGTACAATGTGCTTACTTATGGCCATGACACCCACCTTCAGTTATTGTTTCTGTGTTGACCCCTCTGGTGGAGTGAAGGCCTGTGATGTCACCAGAAAATAAAACACATTGTCTCCAAGCAGAAGCAGATGCACAGAGCAAATTCAAGGTGTAATCAGTATCCATCAGCCTTTACAATCTGTTCCTCTAAGAGATAATACCTGACAAGCTGTCCATTATCAGGAATTAATGGCTGATGTGGACGAGAGGTGTGAATCTTCACTGGCCTCACAGTTCGATTTGATTATGATTCACCAGTTCAAATGCAAAACAATTCTTGATGCATCTGCAGTGTGTTGCATCCTTTTTTTATATTACTGCAAAGTGCACATGACTACTTTTTCATCAATTAATATAGCCAGGCAGATAAATATAATCTCCCCTTTCATT
>JAQFJA010000006.1:25724037-25737218 GCA_029874485.1 Naso brachycentron
CAAAGACAAAACAAAAAGTATACTGTACGTATCACAAGGAGTAATGCTTGTTATTTCTTGCTTTTGGTCCCATTCCACCCCATAGATATTAATAGTGTTCCAAGATGGTGCCCCATTCATTCCAACGAAAGCTGCTCACTGAGTGCAAATGCCAAAAAGGTTTTTTTTAGGCTCAGTGGTTAATAGGGTTTCATGTTTTTAATCCTCTACATTGCATGAGGGTTTTTGGACACTTAAGGGCAACTGAATAAGCTGAAAACAAAAGCTCTTTGCTCTTTTCCAACAGACAAAATTAGCATTATTTGGTCACCGTATTTCCTTCTTTCTGATGTATGCAAGTCCAACATTCACTTTGTTTGTTGGATCTGTTTTGGCTCCACTGTGTATAAAATCTGGCTGCTAAATGCTTCACCATCTAACCTTCTCTGTCGCCCAGTGCTGAGCTGGTAGCGTTTTTTTTTTTTAAAGAAAACTACTGTCTGTTAAGGCTAATGAGATATAAATCTTTGGGCAGAAGATATCAAAAGACTTCCAGTCACTCCTTCCATGTTACAGATTATATTAAACATATTTATTAGGTCATTTTAAGCCAGATTTGGATTGCAATTTGCTGCATGCAGAGCTCTGTGGGCAGTTTTGACTTCCACTTCCAGTTATACAGTTTACCAACTTGTACTTTCGAATCAGGGGCTTCACTGAACCGTATTGTCAGCGGTTGCATCAGTGTTACTGGAATCTATCTGCCTTGACTGACATATGATTCTTGTCACTGCTTTGTTTTGCAAGAAATGCACTGCAGACGTGAACTGCAATATGGGATATGGTTTATTATTAATTAATGTCAATAAGCTGCCAGTTTATTGATGAACGTAAAATAATGACATCCTTATCCCCTTAGAGAGAAACATTACTCGATTTCCATTATGATGCAAGTTTTGCGTTGGGGGATTCGACACAGATATGAGGAGAGTTCTGGAAAGCAGATGTGGTGTTGTGAAAACCTTTGGATTGTGGTTTTAGTGTCAGTGTGGTAGTTTTTTACGTTGAATTTTTTGTGCTCACAGTAGTAACTTTTCTGTTCTACTGTAAAAAGCTGAATGTCCTGAGACATCTTCAATCGTTAGATTGAATAGTGATAAAAATTGGATGTGTCAAATGACTTGTGTGCCACACTGCCATATTTTCGGGGCATAATATAAATCTTAGCCCAGGGCTAAGGCTTATTGACTCCTCGATGTCCCAAAGTTCATTAAACCATTAACCTCATCAGTGGCGTTATTCCAGTTCACTGAAGGACGAGCTAATTCACTACATTAGCTTTCCTACGCAGGAATGAGCTGCATATAATGCGTTAACGGGTCAATACAAAGTCAGCACAATAACACAAGGGGCTTCCAGATAATAAAAATGGTGGTGTTATCACTCAGAAACTATGACATTTTCTTTCTTTCAGTTTTTCTTTCAAAGCAGAGAATGAGCTGTGACTTTTTCATTGTTGGCAGAAGCAGATGCTGTGCATATGTGAGCATCAGTTCCTCCACTGGTTGGAAATTAGGTGCAAGACAGAACTTTGTTCACAGCTCAATAGAACAGAAGTTGCATTTGCGGTTCATCACAGTTATATATTCTGCATAATGCACAGTGCTTTGCAAGACTCAAAGATTAGGAGAGAGTGTTTCGGTCTGCTGTAAACGATGCTGCAAAACTGTCAATTTTTATGTTTTTTAACGCTAGTGCATCAGTTTGTTTGGTTAACTGGTCAGCAAGGTGGTCCGGACGCTTGTGCCATGCCATGTTGTGAATACACATGAGAAGGACTGGAAAGGTACAATAAAAGACGATGTTCCTCTTTGATGAAGTGTGTAAGGTTGCTTGTTCTTACAAACCAGAGTGAAAATCTGCTGCCTGAAGCTCCTCATCCAGCAGCTCAGTGAGGCTGATCCCCCGTTTGACATTCTTCAGAGTTACAGTGAACAATAACCAACCTCAGCACTACTAACCTTTGCGTAAATTCAGTGCATTTACCTCAGTGATTTCACAATAAAAGCTCAGTGTGTATCACTTTTAATGTGAAAGAACAACAGCAGGAAATGGTGACTCTGAACTAGCAATTATAATCAAAGCACTGCAGCAGATGCACCATTCTGAGGTAACAGCTCATATAGAAGCCCAGATGCTGGAGTGTTGCAGAGCGAGGCAGCTTCATCACATTTGTTTACTGTTAATGCCTCTGGTCCTTCCTAAATAGACGTATCCTTGTTTCATGGTCCTTTTGAAAAATGACTCTATTATGAAGAAGTCAAGCAGCCAAAATAGCCTTTGGTAGAGATTTATCATCATCCAATTATAGAGTTCAGAAGGTGCACACTCCCCATACATTGTTTCATACTCTCCATCCTTGCTGAGGAACCCAGTCTACATGTCACATGCTTTGAAAAAACAAACGGACGTTGGTTTCTGGATTGTTTAGTTCATCTTGAATTGAACAAACTGCATAGATCCATTAGATTTGACTTTGCATTCCGTATTTATTGCGAGATCAATTTCAGTGCAAAAATCAAGATGATACATGGATTAAACCTCTTAAAATGTATGAATATCAGTCAGTGTTGTCAGCAGAGGCCAGTTCTAGAACCTTGGGCACGTCACTTGTTTCAACAGCTAATCAGCTTGTACCTGCATCACCTGTCGCTAAGAGGCGCAGCATAGAGCAGCCAATAGGAACACACGCTCTCTGAAATGACCACGATTGGCCAAAAATACCCCATGTTGATCAAAATACTAGTGTTGTAGTACTTGAGATTGGTCTTGGTCTCGAGACTGGACTCAAGATTTTGACTCGCTCTCAGTCGTTGCAGACTAAGACTTATTAATCAAGACCAGTCAAGACCACAACAGATTTAATTGTTAGCATAACTTCTGTGACTGGATTTAAAACTTCCTTCTTCAAATGCAGCCAATAATGTACGTCATATGCAGTTTGATATTTTTTGGGGGGTCGATCAATCATCGATGACGGCTGCCATCCTTCCCAGCCCCCCTTCAGCAGATTCATGGAAACAACATAAAGAGAAATGGTGCAGTTGTATGGGAGCAAAAATGTCTGCAAATGCATCTAAGTTTGGTTACCTTAACCACAGAGAATTCATATGCAAAACAACATGTAAAGCAGCGCTGGTCTTGGTCTTGTCTCAGCCTCGGGACACTCTGGTCTCGGTCAAGTCTTGGTCTCTGTTGGTGTGGTCTTGACTACAACACTAATGCATACAGAGCCTGAATACAGAGCATGCAGAGTCACAGAGAGGTGCAGAAGTCTAGTGTTCTTTCAGACCACCTGAATTACAAAATGCTGAAAGGTTGTTATGGAATCTTAGTGCGGTGACGCCAAACATAAACTGCCTACCTCAACTTTAATGATTATCTATCATTATTGATTAATCTGTGGATTATTTCCACGATTCATCAGTTGATCAGTTAATTTATAAAATATCAAAATGTGAAAAAAAATTGCTCAACACCATCTCAGAAGTAAATCCTCTCCTTTAAGAAGTTGAAATCAACAAATATGTTTGACATAATTATTAAAATATGATTAAAATACTCTTATATCAATAGTATGGTTAATATATGTATAATTTATTTCAAACAATCAATCAATTAACTGACTAATTGTAACAATGTAAGATGTACAATACTAGAAGTTTTTCCATCCATATCCATTGAGACACCAACAAGATTTTTGTTTATTTGTGACTTCAGAGGCAAGTTTTCACATTAGAGAAATCCAGACTGGCTGTTTGTCCTCAACTGTTTTTATGCTAAGCTAATAACCAGCTGACCTAAGCTTCCTGTACCAACACAATAAATGTGAATGTTGTCATCTCACTCTGGAAAAGACGGCCCACAAGTGTGTGTACCTGTGAGGTTGGCGAGCATACGCAGCACATTTTGTAAATATGTACTCAGTGAAACTTTTTGACACCACACACTCGTCCTTGCAGCCAAAGCAAAAATGTAAACAAATGAGGCAAACATGAGCGGAATCTAAAGCAGGAACTTTAAAAAAATCACATCAATATAAATATTTTACATGACATCATTATGTATAACACCGTGTGTCGTGTTTTAAGTGTGTGTGTGTATGTGTGTGATTTGCTCTGTGAGTTGGGGTTGGTTATTGATCATAATAAATGTATATGCACCCCCAAAATTTTGAATTAAATTGTCAGTATAGCAGTTTTTCTCTTTGGGAGGCCTGCAGCCCTCACAAACTGTGCCACAAAAACACTCTCGCCTGTCTGTATGTTTGGACCCTGAGTCGCTTCCCTCATAGAACCAGAGCTGTTCCTGTGTCTCACTTTCCAACTGAGTCCAAGTCTTCAGTCCGTGAGACTTGGCTGGTGGATCAAACAACAAGTTTTGTTGATTCTTTTTTCTATCAGTGCTGGTATGAAATTTACAAAATCACATGGGTCCAAGATCACATTCATTTTTAAACGTATTTGGGAATACAGTGTGTTATAATTTTTTGGAAGTATGTCTGTGTGAGTTGTGAGCGTGCATATGTGTTTACATGCCTCAGTGTGTTTTGGTACCTGACATCCCTTCATTAGCTGGACGCCTGCCTCACTCTGCAGGTTGTCTGAAACCACCCATTCTTATGTCTCTGCCTGTCTTTCTTCCTCTCTCTCTCTTTCTGTGTGTGTCTTTCACTGTGTCTCTCTCTCATCTGTCCCAAATTAAAGGCTTGTCTCCACTCCAGAAACCTGCCAGCCTACAGCCTGTTGATAGGCTTGGAACAGGGTCACAGCACTGATCTTGTCCAAGAGGCTGCCTTTGAAGCGGGCTGGTACACATGCATACACACACACACACACACACACACACAAACACACGCAGTTAGTTACACAAGCTGCCCCCCTTCCCTCTTCCCTCTCCACGCTGTGATGAAGTGGCCAGGGTGTGACTCTCTCCTGCTCCTTTCGAACGCCTTTTATATTAATGAAGTTGGCTAATACTCAGGCATGGACAGTAGAATTGAGGAATGGAGTTCAGGGATGGTTTTCAGCCAACATGTTGGAAGTGTAACTTCATTTATTCTGGAAGATAATCAACTCATCTTTGTGCTAAAGCTTTGCTACGATAGAAGGACACGGGGAGTAAAGAGACCATCCATGAAATGCAAAACTCAGCATGTTTGATTTAAAAAAAAACAAACAAAAAAAATAGTGGCAGGTTTTTTAAAGCAGTCCAAAAGTGATTATTGTGCTGGCATATTTGCTATTTCTGTCTCATTTGATCACCGTGCTGTGGATCTATTTGAGGTGCTTGTTAACTCTGAAATTCAAGACATTTTCTTGCTTCTGTCCAACTTCACAAGCATCAGAAAGTTTTTCAGAGCACCTTGAAAAGTTGGAGCAGTGGTCGACCACGTCGCTGCCACATTATCCACTGATAATTAATTCCAGGAAGTGTGAAGTGTGTCACGCTAAAAAGCAGGGTGCCATTTGATATTCATGAGGTGTCATCCTGTTTCAAACGTCCCCTCCGGTGGTAGCGTGACAAAATGCAGTTCTGTTCAATCCCGGGCCTCCCGCAGATCTTAACTGGAGACTCATCGCTCATTTCCGGTGTGTGGTCGGAGGACGGGGGGGTTCGGCCCGGCGCACAGGGCCATTTGTGCATCAAGGTGACGGATTGCAATCTGGCAGACGCTCTCTTCTCCGGGGCCAAGCCTGACTGACCATTAATGTCCAGTAATACTTAGTGTCCAATTGGCCAGCGAGGACCATGTGCACAGATTCCAGACTCACAGGAAGGCTTGTCTGTTTTTCAGTTCCCTGTTACATGTTTTTCATTCTCAACACTTAATAACTAATTTTCACTTTTTAAAAGAGTTTTCGTTGTTTAAAAAGGAAAAAAGAGCCAGAATACTGTAAGGTAATATCTTTATGTTTGTATGTATTTTTATATTATAAAGTTTGCCTAGAAAAAGATCTGCATGCAGTCGATATAAGACAGCACAATATGTAGAATTCTTCCTTCAGTCTCTTGTAAGCTCACTCTAAAGCTGAAAATCCAGGGGTTCTTTGTGTGTTCCATCTTTTATGAAGAGAGTAATCCTCAAAAAGAAAGCAGGAGAAATGACAACAATATGAAACCACAATTTATCAGACTGCAGTTGTACACATAACTTATTGTTTGGAAAATATTTCTGACTTTTGCTTATACAGATAACTCCCACTGAAAGTGAACACAAGCCAATTTCACTTGTATTTCGTACTTTCTTACTTTTCTCAAAATGAAGGAAAAGAAATTCCATTTTAATTAATAAAGGCCTGTGCGTCATATTTAGTATTTACACCAAAAGCATTTAAGATGAACTAAAATCTCTACAGAAGGTTGTGAAACATTTAACTCAGCCTAGACCAGTTTACCATCACATAATTCAGTGAGAGAGTAATGATCTACAAGGATGAGGGAGAGGTCCGACCCAGAGCCTTTACATACAATACAGCTTCTTTATGTGTGTGTTTAGTTGTTAATCAGATAGCTCTTTGAAATACTGTAGCTGAAACAGAAAAAGCTGAAAGCCTGAGGTTCATTGCCACAGAAGGAAGGACGATGTTTATTTGCATGAAAAAATTCCATCAGACTTGGGTTCTGTCAACAGAGATGCATTTACAATTGGTGGTTAAAATGTACATTTCATCTCAGACTCAAAAGAACCAACAGGTCATGTGACCTGCATGATAAACATGAGTGTTTTGATTGGCATTAACTGTAAAATTATATTTACTGTGGGACGTTCCTGGTTGTCCTGATAAAGGTTTTGTAACAGAAACACTCTGTTAACGGTGCATTCATGTAATGAATTTGATAAATGGTTATATTCTCATGAAGTTAATGGTTGAAATCTGTAAACATAACAAAATTACAAAAAAGTAGACCTGAATAGATCAAAACATGAGTGATTCAGGTGATAAGACCATTACATCATCATGCCTAATCGACTTGAGCTAGCTTATCTGATAAAGGAAATAATGGACAAAAACGTCAAAATAAGGCCCATGTTGTAACAAACTTGAGCAATATCGTAAGAAGACTTCAATATATGTCTCTAGAAAATGTCTTTTTCTTCAATGAAACCTTCAGACAGAGAAATCTCAGCCAGCATCTGATCCATCCCTCAAACATTCACACTGATGTGGCTCTACAGAAGAGTTCCTCCACTTCATCTTGTTTTTGTTTACGAAAATCTTTGAATTGGAAGTAGATAGAAAAAAAGAACCAAAACCCTGTAATCAAGCAGGTTTGGACAATACAAAAAGATAAATGTCTGTTTGCAGCCACAGGGCTTAGTAATATATTTGTATTGCCTGATCGTGAAAGCCTGCAAATGGAAATATTTTATTTTGGCTCCTGCTGCAATAAGTAAGACAATTCACTTTATCATTTCCTTTCCTCTGGATAAGATCCGTGGAAGCTGGCGGAGAGTATTGTTTAGGGATAAAACCAAATCCGTCCATCACAAATTTACTGACAATAACGCTCAAATATTGTTTGCTTGGTGTCTGCTGTGAAGGCAGCGGTGACGTCGAATTAAATATCGATGCTCGGCCTTTCTTTGATATCTGTGAGACACGAGAAACTGTGAAGAAAGCTTTTTATTGCAGCTAAACTTCAGCGTGTTGTTCATATTGAGGAACGCTGCTGATGCAGTTAGATGTGCTGTCTTCAGGTCCCGATGCCTAAAATGAATTTAATCAAATTTTTAGATCTTCATGCCTTTGTGATGTTAAAATGTAAGGCTAACGGAAGGAAGACAAAAACAAACACAAACACAAACCATCCAAAAACAAACAATAAATCTCTCACTGCACATAACACATTACTTAAATAATACACAGAGGTGATGCCAGTTGCCCAAAGTATATCATTCTTTGTCAACTTGTGTGTGTGTGTGTGTTTGTGCACACACACACACACACACAAAAGCATCCACCTCTGCAGTGTGTAAATGCCCTTGACAGCAAACCCTGTTTAGGAATGCTGAACAGCGATGCTTGTTACCCACCATTCTCTCCCTGCAATCATTTCATGATTGCCGCTGATAGAACACACATCACACACATACAGTAGTTAGTCAGTAATGTGTGTTTATGTGTGTAAGCCTGGAAAGATGAAGAATTAAGAATTAACCCTTGAGTAAAAAAGCCCCTTTTACACAGCCAGCGGGTGATGCGCCTCTGACGCGCCTCGCTGGTCTGTTTAAACAGCACGGACGTGGGCTGGGGGTCCGAGTCGCACCGCCAATAATCCGCCTTTGGAGGAAGTAACAGAGCCAAGGCAGAAGTGTAGAAGGGTTTGTGAAGACTTGGTAGGGCGGGTCAGGGGCTGCGTTTATCTTGACAGAGGAGAAATAAACTGGAAAGAGTCAACAGAATTATGACAGAATGGACATTTATGATTTTTACGTTTTTCTGCCGTTTTTATGCAGTGTAATCACTTCTTTAATTGTTTGTGGTAGAAGTGGATGTGTTCAGAAGACATGATAGCATAATCATTAAGAAAAAAACAAAAAACAGATTTTTATCTCTGTACTAACCTTTCTGTTAAACTTCGGTATCGAAGAATGAGTGGAGTTAGTTTAAGTTTCACTTGATGCAGCGCACAACTGTCTTTTTTTTTTTTTTTTTTTTTTAATCATAAAACATACACGTATAGGCTGGACAGTTTTAAACACATAATTTTCCACAAGATTGTGGGGCATGTCGGGCATTTTTAAGCTTAAAGGAAATCAACAGAAGCAGCTCTATATTACATTAATTTAATGACTAGTTTATGTTATGATTGTCAGCATTTTCCAACCGTTTTTAAGCAGTTTAATCTCTTATTTAACTGTTTGGTGCGCATGTGGCATAATAGAAGAAGCTGATGCTGATGCTGGAAATTCCTCGCACTGGTGACGTCTCCTTTGAATCCGTGACCCCAGCTCGCTGTGTAAAATGACAGACTGGCGCAGCTTAAAGCGACCCTTCAGCACTCCGCTGATACGGGGTCTCTGTGTGAAAATGGCTTAAAACAGAGTTTGTGCATAACGTATTAACTCAGTCAATGTCGAACAGGACAGAATAATTTGCAATATGCTATGAAACGTGCTGCTATAAAACGCCTCCACTGCGCCCACCCAACCGAGCCTCGTTTTGGAATGACAATGGCTACCCTTGTGAAAAAGGCAAAAAACTTTGCTTATAAAATGTAAATGCTCAACCACATATTAACGTCCTGTAGAGAAACGTGTGTGCACCCACAGGATGAGATTCACACATACTGACAGTTTTAGTACTAGTGTGTGAGCAAGTGAGGTGAAGGGTGAAGGAAGGGCATGCAGGGGCAGCACTTAGATGACAGCTTGAAGCAGGTCAGAAAGGGTCAACATTTAAAGTCTGACAGCAGCAAGCTGATTGGTTGTCAGGGTTCATGGGAACCCCCAAAGTCAGCCGACATGTTGAGATAATAACCAGATATGCATGATTGTGATATCAGAATTTTTTCTGAAAGAGTAATCTCCCTGATTAAAAGATAGCTAAGTGTTTCTTATTTCGAATAATGAGCTAAACCAAAGTGGAAATGAAATATCTCAAAGGCTTTAACTTGATGTAACTTCTAAAAAGCATATTAATTATGCTGCTTGTTTCTTTTAATATATTTGCTGCATTAAATGTGCAAGTCAGATTCACATGGGAGCAGTGAAAGGGCTCGCTCCAGCTGCGTTTCATTTCGCTCCAAATCCATGTTTGATACAGAACAAGTACATACGCCTCAGCAGCTAACAAGACCCCTCAGACCTTGACCTGTGGATCTATAGAGAAAGTGTCTATGGCTCAGCAGTAGTCGAGAGTGGCCAGTTTTCCCAGCACAGCTGACAATGTCACAGTTTTCTGCGCCTGCTGCTGGGGGCAGGCGGCTGCAGTCAGCGGCACCATAAATGTCACTGTGCCTTTGATGGGCCCTCCTGTGGATCGATGTCAATATGTAGCATACCTCTCTCCAGCCACCTAACCCCCACCTCTCCATCCGTCCATTCTTTCATTCAGCATCCATCCATCCTCCCCCTCCACGTCCCTCCCTCTCTCCTCCCCCTTTCCTTTCATCTTTGCCCATTTATATCCCTCAGCCTCAGCCTTCTCATGAGCAGCCAGTCAGAACTCCTCCCTCCTCTGCAGCCCTCATGCATGTTGGTGTCATGTACTTATCATGCATTTCGAGCGATTTTCAAGCAATGTCAATCAAAAAAGCATCTTCTGTATAAGCTGTACATACATATAATCATCATATAAGAACATTTGCACAATTATAGATAGAGCATTCTTCTCTTAAAGGTGGAGCAATGATTAATCCAAATACTAGAATATATTTTGAAAATAACCAAATTAGTAGACACACAGCAGTCTTTACTGTCAGTCCTGCCTGATCTTACTCACCATTTGCAGAGCCCAACTGGTTGGTGATACTCTGTCACATGTTGTCTTCTCTATAATTTGCGTGCCGTTTGTCAAACAACGTTTGGTGCTGAGAGACAGATAATGAGCTTGTCAGTGTCTATTGTTGTTTATGCTGTTTCTGTGGGATATGGACGTGACATCCACTCTGCACAAACATCGTAACTGCTTAATGGTTAATATGTTTGCTCGCAGTGTGAATGTTCGGAAAAATGGACCTCGATCTGAAAAATGAAAGGGTTGCTTTTTCGCAGCGTTATACTCGCGTTCTGTGAGAAAATACTTATGCCCAGTCAGCAATTCGAAAAATAATTATTTCGTGAGGAGATTTGCACGAAAGAAATGCATCCAGTTTGTAAAGGCATTTAAGCAGCCTGTGTAGAAAACGTAATAATGAATTTTTATGTTACTGTGACTCTATGGATTTGGACTCCAGGTGTGTTATCCAATGAATGTATGGACATTATCTTGTCAAACGTATCGAGTGTAAACAGTAGAAGAACCCAGATGAAGCCGCTGTGTAACAGAGCTGTTTGATGATGATGGGAGGGAGGAGTGTTGTTTTACAAATGTTTTCTTTTTTCATATCTGAATTTATAGCCTCAGGTTCACGTGGACTTAAACAGCAACAAAAATCGACCGTTGCCATTTAGTTCCAGTCCTGTTCAGAAGCTTTTTGCTTTGTTCATGCTAATTTTCATTATACTGTAAAGAGAACAACCATGGTTAGAAATTCAAATTCTAAATACAACTCTAGTTAGAATGAATAACTTCTTTTGTAAACCCTTTTAACTTTCTTATTTTCAGGCCAAATCATAATAATCACAATTTGACACATGGTTCAATAATCTGTTAACAAGAACCGTAAAAATTCACAAAAAGTGCTTTTATTTTTTTGTTTGTTTCTTTCTAAAACCAATGCAAACTCTTTTGAGCTGGTTGTAAACTGAGATCAAGGTTGATTCAGGTAGTGTTGGTGTTCTTTCGTGATCCATCACTCCGGATGTTTTATTTAAAACAGGAAACATTGACAGGATATCTGGAAGAGGAACATTTTTCATTATAACGTGTTTATCAAGAGGTTTGTTCAGTGGCAGGATTTATCACTTTCCACAATGTCGAGTCCATCTCCCTCCCCACTGAGTTAAAGCTCTGAAATTATAGACAGCCAGTGGGCTCAGTTGTAGTGACCTCCCAACACGAAAGTTGAGAGGCTGCACATATTTGTTTTGTGCTTTCCAAAGCGTAAAAAAAGCACAGGAGGGGTAGCGGTGAGGGGAAATAAGACGGCTAAAGTGTACCAGAATAGACCCACCACTGGCACAAAATCGATACCGTCCTACCCTTTATCACAGGAGGTACTCTGACGCAAATGCTAAGTAAGCACTCTGAAACGCAGAGGCCGGTTAAATAGCTGAACAGTTGTGCCTGGAAAAAATGCAGGCAGGGTTTTGAAAAGCCGTCACAACAATTTGGATGGTGCAAGATTACAGCTGCAAAAGAAAACATCTATCAAGTTTATATTGTCTGACTGCCAACAAACGCACCAGTAGCTCCTCTGCTGCAACAGTGACGGAGTCGCTGCACAAGGTGTGTTCACTGGTTGAGACCTTTATTTTAATAACTTAGAGATGTGTGAGATAAAACAATTAGCTGAGTAATCCATTATTTTCTATTGGTTGTCAAGTAACTTCTCAGGCAAAAGCATCAAACTTTCTCCCCCACCTTTGTCTTTTATTGCCACAGTTAATTGACATCTTGGTAGCAATTTACTGTAATATATCATACAAAAATGTATCAATATATCTAATACTTTTTGCTCTTCTCTGACTTTTACAGACTGCTTGATCAATAGATTAATTTCAGAAATAATCAACAAGTTAATCTATGATAATAAAATCTCAAGGTGCAGCTCCAGCTGTTCCATTGTTAAAAGAGTTGACTTTGATCCGGTGGACTGGGCATCGTTTTATTACAAAGTTTTCCAGGATTTTCACGTCTGTTCGCCTCTCATACAGATGCAGAAGGACTTCATTACCGCTGGAGTTCTAACTAATTTAATGTAAATCTGTTCAACTCATTAGTAGAAGAATCAGCTACATGTGACGTACGCTTGACGATGTACTCAGTGTTCCTGTTGTCACACGGTTGTGCGGCATACAGCGCTTACATTACTTGCCCGCTGGCCCCACCATCATTTTGCCTTTTTAAAAATCAACGCTGTCAGACAGACAGACAGACAATTTACATCCTGCTGCAGACCTCTGTGGATCTGTGCAGCAGCAGCTGAGAGGCCAGCACCTGAGTCGCAGCACAGAGATGTTGAGGACACCGTAACATTTCACCTATAATATGATGAGAGCAAAGAGAGTTGACCAGCAGGTTGATGGCGGAGGACTTGCTGTCTGAGCAAAAAGCAAAAAGCACCTACTTCCCACAGCATTGGATGCAAGAGAACTTAAGAACTTAAATGAAAGCAAAGGAGTTTCTGTTAGCTCACCTGTCGCCAGTATCTCTTCATCTCACAGCTGCTTCATGTTCCATTATTTTCACACACGGAATAAAATGAAAATGAAAACGACTGTTTTTTCACAGTCTGAGCACATTGTATTTCCTGTGACTTGCCAACTTCAAAATAAAAGCCAAGTCACATTTCGTCAGTTCTGTGCTTTTAAT
>JAQFJA010000006.1:25770035-25780185 GCA_029874485.1 Naso brachycentron
CTTAGGCCATATGTTGAATTATCATTTTGTTGCGTGGCATGTTTTTGATGTGCACAATGTATTCTTTTGTCATTTCCTGTCAAGGCCGTTTAGTAAAGTTTGATGCTATTCTGATTCTTTTGATTGGTTCTCATGTTTGAATTTGCAGCACCCCACGTCTGCCACTGCCTGGTTTAAACATCTGAAAATGGTTAGCAGTTGAAAACACCTGACTTTATTGTTCTTAAGGCAATGAATGAGCATGCTGCTCCCACGTGGTACTTCTCCTCAACTCTCTGTGTGAAACTTCCACACTGACGTCACGCTTGGTGTTTGGCTGCGTGGCTGTGACACGCTGCGTGAGTCGCAAACTAGCGCATTCATCTCATAATAAGATGCAGCTGCAAAAATTGATGCTTCTCAGGTTGCCGTGCATAGATTACTCAAACAATGAGAAACGTCACAGCTGCTTGTAATGAAGACAGAAAATGCACACAAAGAAAGAGCTACAATTTCTATACAGTCATCCTGCTTTACTGTGTTAAAGTGTATTTGCATTTTACACAGTTAAAATACGAGTAAACACCCCATTCAGTACCAAACCACTTAATGCTTGCACTTGACATTATTTAATTTAAAAAATTAGTCACATTATTTAAAAAAAAAAAAATGCGACTGTGTTTCCTCTCTTCACCAAAATGGAACATTTACTATAACTAGCTGGTTGGATTTTGAAAAAATAACTCCGACGATAGTCGAGCTGATGGTAGCATATGGAAAATATGTGAGTCTGTGAACATATTTTTCAGTGTGTTTTTTCACATTCACAGTTTGCAGGGTGTGAACAAGCTACATGTGAAGTGGAAACAGCCATTACTGCTTTCTTATATCGAAAGTCTACAAATAATAGAGTGAGGAAAACATTTTTTTTTTTTCACAGAGTGGAATCTGACAGTAGCATTTATGAACTCCACACTCCTCTGCTGCGTGAGAAAACAATGTTATGTTCAGGGGCTACGCTGTGACATCCTGTATAAACATAAATGTGAGCAGTTTAACACCAAAAATTGGCCATTTTGCATCAAAGATCTCAGCGCTCTTCATTGTTGAACTCCTGACCTTTTCAGCATAACATTAGTAAGAATTTCCCACTGATGTTTACTTGTTTCACAAGCATGACCAGTTGCTGCTTGTTTGACTGAAGCAACAACTTAATATTCGGCCAAAAAGTCTGAAATTAGAAGCACTAAATTTGGACCTGAAGAGAGTTTACCTGACATCTTCAGATCAGCTCTGTTACACTTGAATAGCTTCAAATAGATTTCTAATGCATTACGCTTAAGACTTTGATAGAGTGTGTGTGTGTGTGTGTGTGTGTGTGTGTGTGTGTGTGTGTGTGTGTGTGTGTAGGGGGAGGGAGGCTGCAGGACATCCAAATCAGTTTCTTGACTTCATACAGTTGAGTGGTCAGGTTATCACACTGCCGTTTGGTGTCTTCACGCCACCAAGTCCCAATGCTATCTGGAGCCATTGAGTTTCCATTACCACAAATCCATTCCACTCATTTAAAATTAATGGCTGTGGACCTTCTCTGACCCCAGAGATAAGCCCGGCCAAGTCTTTTTCTTTGGAGCACCTTGAGGATTACGCTTTCCTCTCCTTTCCAACCCATCATGGAGGAGCTGTGTCTCGGGCATGCTGATTTTTGGGTGGTCACTCAACCTGTTTCTTCTGAAATGCTTTTTAAATTTCACATTAAATGAGTGCATGTAGTGAAGTTTAGCTTAAATGCTGTAGTTTTTCTTTCTTTGGCACATGTAGCAATGACACAGTGATCAACACTGTAAGGTAGATGTGCATTATGAAAGGACGCTAGCAAACATTTAAAAAAGCACCACAGAAATATCAAGTAGGTTGGACTGCAGTGCCTAATATCATAAATCTGAACCTGAATCTGAATCTGAATCGTCTTTATTGGTCAAGTTAGTGTGTGTACACATACATGGGATTCGACTCTGGTTTTTGTGGCCTCCTATGCACAGCTAAAACAAAGACAACAGAGCTGAACAAAGGTAAAAGTAAACATTGTGACTATTGTAAACATGTAACCATGAAACCATATGACAACAGTAGGTGTTTTTGGACCAGCAGTTTTAGGGACAATTTGAGAGGAACTGTCCACTGGGGAGTTCCTGGGGAACTAAACACCTTAAAGGGTTTTTTTTTTTCCTATTGGCATTTGCACTGCTAATAGTAAACGTAATCTGTGTAAACTGACCGGCAGTTGGTATACTAACATCACTTCTACGCGACTTAAACCGTAACTTCACAACAACAACAAATGCAGGCTGAAAACATGGTGATAATGTAAGATGAATCCCGTGCTGAACGCCATTAAATCTCAGTAAAGTTAAAATGACAAAGCAACAGTGATCTCATCATATAGTTCCTCATGTGCTGCTAAAGTACCTACTCTGGAATTGGAGATGATAAAGGTCTTTATAATGTAGCTCTAAGAACTATAATAGTTCATGGTTTCTGTGGTGCGGATGCAATAAAACCGGAGCTTCTGAGAACTAAGTTCCTAGAACTATGAAATGGTCCCTGCGGTCTGAAAATGCCTTATATGTAGAACAAATGTGCAGATTGCAAAGGATGATGAAATAAGTATGAAGCTATTTGGTTGTTTTGTATACATGACATAGGTGTGTGACGTTACTGTGTGTGCTGTACTGTTATGCACAATATGTCTGTAAACTTTACAGTTAAGGTTGAATATGATAACAGAAATTAACAATTTTGGTGATTTTGATCAATGGGCAGGTGTTTACCTAGAAAGGACTGTTGTTGTTAATGCAACATCTAAGGCCACATTTAGATGAGAGCAGCCCTACTAAAAACGGAAAAGTCATTCCTTTACGTCTTTAAAAAAAATCTGTGTTACATAAACAACCGAAAGCGTTGTAGTATGCTTGCCAGGCCGGTAGTTGGCAGTTTAACCTTTTAATGACGTACATTGGAACTGTTTAGAGTTGTTTATTTCCTGTTGCTGCTAAGTCCTGAGCGGGCACAAATTTAAGAAATTCAGCCGAAGTCTGACTTCTAAAATTATGCTACCAACACTTGAATTTGCTTCAGTAGACAGTCTTCATATTTAACTTGCTTTGGGTGCACTTTGAGGAGTTTAATTGGAGTTTAGTGGGTACTGTGGAATGCACAGACTTATGCTAGCCTTAGCATTAGTGTAGTCACCACTTTCACAGGCTTTGTGGTTTGCCAGTTTACACAGCTGGAAAGAAAGTTGCGTTTTCAAAAGATTGCACTCTGGAACCTGGTTTCCAAAAGTTTGTGGTTTCAGGGGTGCCAGCATGTCATTGTCGTGTAAAAGAAAGGTCCAACCGCAACAAAAATATTTTGTTTGGTGTAAAAACTTGCACTGTCTAAATGGGGTCTAATGTTAATACGTAATAGAAATGTGTTCTTTACAGTAATGAAAAGTATCAGTGTATATGTTTTCAATTTTTATCTCACATGGTGTTAAATGGTTATGATATTTGATATGTTTTGCTGCAAACAAACCCTGTAAGATGACCTAAAGTAATTAACATGTTGATCATTTTAACAGTACTTTCCAAACTGACAGTTGCACTCAAAAAAGTAAATATAGCGCTAGTTTTATGCTATAAATATAACTGTAGGCAAGTAACACAGTAAAGGAAGGGTTACAATTGCTGGAAGGAAACAACCAAGAGTAACATTTTATTTTAGCTGTGTTATCATTATATCGAATTACTCTCAGTGTGAATAACCTGTGCTATATTATTTTCTCTTTTATGGCTGCTGGATGGAAGTTTAGACACGAGTGGCTCTCATCAAATGAAGTGTATCCACATTCAAGCACCAGCATTTGTCCTACATTTTCAGTGCCGAGTATACACAATCTGCCAGATGGCACTGTAAACACACACCCCAGAATATAAAATTTCACTCATAAAAGGGCCCTCAATGCATAATGTTACACTGCTATAAGCTGAGCATTATTACTGTTACTCATTTCTCTGGCTTCTTTCATCCACCATGAAAATGTTCACCAACCAGCAGTGTATTCAGCCACCACCCATGCCTCAGTGAACGGTGTGGAGGGGTGACAACTGGGGTTGTCTGGGATGTTACCCCAGGCTCCTTTTTCTTCTGCGCTGCAAGCAAACAGCCATCGGGGGGGGGTCTTATCAGCAGGACAGCATCCAGCGCTCTAATCGCTGGGTCCCAGAGACAGCCGGAGGTAAAGGGAGAGTGGATGGGTGAGCAACATCCCAAGGAGAGAAGAAATAGGAGGGAAGAGAGACGGGAAAAAAGACGATGTTTATTCGCTTAGGTTACATCAAATGACAGCTGCTTTACAGTTCAGTGCACTACTGAGTGGAAATCCTTTTGGTGAGAAAAGACGAGTGCAGATTCTGTCCCACGGCACACGGTTGGTGATGAAATATAAAGACTTTGCTGTTGCATCACAAGTCTCTTAGCAACCACATCGGGTGCCATCTTGAAAGCAGTCCTGAAGAGGAAGGGGCAGAAATAAGGGAACTGATGAAGAATCTGACTGATAAGTAGAATCTACAGCAGAGCCCCACAACTTTATTGGTATCTGTTTTCTAATTTCCATTTTTTTTCCGCCAATGTCAAAATTGTTTTTACAGGACTTACAATTCAGAAAGCAATTTATTATTTTTATTCTTTGAGGTAATAGTCAGCAGTTGACTGATACTGAATTTTCATTTCAGCTAAAAAAATGACTATAGCAGCCAACATGTCCTCTCATAATCGGTGAATTCTTCCCCTTTGAAATTGCTATTGGTCTTAAAAATCCTGTATCCGTGTAATCTGTAGCAGAATTGGCAATAATGAAATTGTGCCTATTTTTATTCCTAGGTCGTGTCTAGGGAGTGGAAAAGGGTGGCTCAGGCCGCCCCTGTAATCTGATTTGTTTCCTCAGGTGCCACCCCATTTGATTGGTTATCCCCTGTCAGAGGCGGGCCCGTTAAAACAGTTTGACGAGTAAAGGTGCAAAGTTTAGCAGTTTTGTAAAAAAAAATATTTACACATTTCTGAGTTATTTGGCTTCATTTTTATTATGTTGTCACTTTGTACTGCCATTGTATTGTCAAATGTGCCATTTCTCTGTTTGTATTCAGCACATTTTTTGAAACTGCAATTTCTCAAAAGAATATAAGATGGAAGCTTTATATTACATTTGTATGGTGCCATTCCATGTTCTGATCGGTAGGTCTGTTTATCTTTTAGATTAAAGTTTAAACACTGTAATGTGGGTAAATGTAATGGGTAATGGAGACAAAAACAGTAAATTAACACTATTTACTTGCTTGTATGTGCGTGCACACGTGTGGTGCTATGCTAGGGCGATTGACTTACTGCCAAATCCAACATGCCACCCTTGCATAGATGAGTGTCCCTCTTGGGCCTCCCCAGTTAAAAAAGTCTGGACACACCCCTGTTTTAATCTTACCTGATGTCATCCTTTGCTCATATTGCATCATATTTGCTTTTATTCCGATGCACTTTTCCGACTGTTCATGCAAGCACACAGACATCTGACAGCTGTTAACACATATTTTAACAGTTTTACAAAAGATTTTTCGAGGACACAATAAGAAAAAATTAAATTATGAAGCATTACAGGTAGAGCAGCTTGATTCCCTGCTGGCAGCATTTTTTGTCAACCCTCTGTGAGTTTGTAATACAATAAGGAAGTGCTACGGGTAGTAAATAATAGATTAATAGTTTTATCAAAAAGCTTTGAAGCCACCAGAATCCAGGTACGTTGCTAACCCCAGAGCTCAGTGTGATCCAGCACACAGTGTTCCATTCTCCACACCTGATTTACTGCTGCGACTGATTTAAAGGAAAGACAATAGGTTTGGTGCTATTGATAATTAGTTTTTAATGTGCCACACTCATCATGTCCAATTTCATGCCCCTTAGGCAGCTGATCACAGATTTAATCAACACGTTATTGCTCGCAATACTTAAACTGACTGGAGTGAGGGCCTCTGTGTGCGTTTGTGTGTGTGTAAGGCACGCAGTGTTAGCTAGTGTTTGTGTGATCGAGGAGAGAGCTGGAGAGGTTGTCAGCATGTGCATCCATCCCAGCAACGTCCCCCTTTGATAGACACTGAATAAGTGTTCCAGGCCATTAACCAGGAACTACGTTTGAAGATGACGCACTTGGAAACATGTGGTCGTGCTATGTTGGAGGAAGTTATTGTTATTTTTGTGTTACTAGCACATAAGAGAGTGGAGGCCCTGCTCACCTGATGAATACACACTAAAGCAGAACTGTTATGTCATCATTTTAAAGCACTCTCGTAATGAAGTTACAAGGTTTACTCTTATGGACAAAAAACTGTTTTGCTCCTCTGGCTTGACCCGAAAAAGAAAGCTAAGAGGCTGTGATGTCAACAACAGCATGATTAAAGGAGCATTTTCACATTTTTAGAACAAAATAACAACAAAATATAGCAAACCAGTTAGAGCTCTTTGAATCTGTCTTTGGCTGCTACAGATTATAATTAAAATGCTTATTGTTTCAGTGGTGTGACCAAATGAAATAATGCACAATTCTGCAACATATTGAGTCATTTACATTTTGTTAGTATTTGAGATATGCTAATTTTTAAGCAAAAAGGCCGTCAGGAGATGAACCGTAAGGACTGATAATGTTGTTGAACTATGTAATATATGTATTTATTTATTATGAATTTAGTTTATGTTCAGTTTAACAGCACTATGTTAACAAAAACCTCCTGTGCACAGTCCAGGGCCATTTGTAGGATGTCTGTTTTTGTCGGGTTAAGAGTCCTTTTCCATTGCAGTGTATATTCTTAGGATGCAATAATAGTGTGTGGTTTGCAATAGAAAATCATCTGCTGCATAATTTCGTTTTTCTTTTGGCTCTGAATAGTGGTGAATGTCATAACAACTGGTTTCATGTCAACTCTCTTTAAAATTCTGCCCTCGATGGGGTGATTCCTGATGTTTCTGGTGATTTCTTTGTCTCAGAGGGCACCTAAACTAAAACATCCTTTTGACAAACATTTTGGTTAGTTCAGAGACAGAGGCAGAAAATCAGACCACTGAAGCCAGAAGGAGCAGTGACTGTGTTTATCTTGAACTACTTAGCTCCCTGGCTGTGAGTCAAATGTGGAGAGAGACTTTGGGAGGTAGTGGAGGCCTTCATTAAATGCAGCTCAGGCCCTGGTGAAACCCTGGTTAATGTCCCTATCATCTCTGGAGTGGTCCAGCGTCCAGCTCTCGCTCCAGATGACTCATGTTTAATGCATCTCAGCAGTCCTTGTCATTTAACCTCACCTCTGGAGGTTGTAGGTCTGGGTGGGATGGCAACGGCTCCCACCAGACCCATAAGGGGCAAAGCGAGCACGCAGTTATTCTTCACCTGTTCTCCATTTACTTAACATGGGGAGAGCTGCTCCATGTCTCGTCTAGTGCTGTGTAATCTCCCCAAAGCAAACCTCCTCACCCCATCACACTGCATGAACCTGAACCCGAGGGTGGTCCGGGTTGACTGTGTGGCTCTATAAAGCACTTTGTTACTCTGCTTCCCGTGTGCTACGGCTGAATGCTTAAGCAGGACAACCGATGCTTTGCTGGGAGACTTTATGACTTGACAGTTTACTCTTTAGGTGGGCACTCCAGTTAAAAGCTATGCTAAATGTTTTATAGGTGAAACTCAAGGCTGCCAGACTCTCAAAAACATTCTAACTTGACCTGGTTTGCAGTGGGGATGCAACAGTACAGTAAGCCCATGGTTCAATACGTATCTCGGTTCTTTGGTCACAGTTTCGGTTGCATTTTGTGCATAAGGAGAAAAAAATAGCTATGTATTTATTCCAAAATTAATTCTTTAATTTAATTATTAGCCAATCAGCTAGCTGTAGTATTTCTATAGTTTTTTTAGTTTTTGGTGCTCTTCACCTTGTATGGGACATATGCTTCTCTGTAATATGATAGAACGCCTTTGTTAATACATGCAGTGAGAGAGATGAAGACCTCTGTCTACCTGTTATCTTTTTAAATTTTCATAGATGAGGCTAAATTATAGACTATACAGTGCTCATGGGTAATTCTGAGTGCATTTCCAAATGTTTTTAAAATAAATTCAATAATATCTCATTGAAATCAAATCTAAAATTTTGTTAAATTAAATCATATCCTGGCATCAAACAATTCTGAGTGAAGTTTAGAGAGAATAGTTCAGTATTGGATCTCCTTTCCCCGCTTGCTGTGCTGCTGCCTGCACGTAACGTAGCTGCTGGAGGGGAGGAGCTGGTTGTTTCGGTGAATTCACAAGTGTGTATTGAACTGTGGATGACGTACCGTACGGTACAATATTATATTGAGAACCGTTGCACCTCTAGTTTGCAGACACATCATAAAACATATACTCAGGCTTTACAGCATGCAGAGATACATGTCCTTGGATTCAGGGAAAGCAAATGAGCAACAATTCAAAGAGATTCAGTATTACTATGAATGAGGCTGTGTAACAGAATGTAAAAGAGCTGAAATTGTACTTTTTGTTTCACTCGATCTTCACGCTGCATTTTCCTGCTTACATGCAAAGACTGTCTCCCTCTCACTCCACTTCTCCCTCACTTACACACGCACCCACTCAGTCTCTGCCTCTCTTTCTTGCTCTGGATAATGGTAATTAGAATATCACCATGATTGAAATTTGGCAAAAGTTGAAGAGGAAATAGGTTTTCTAATCAAAAGCTGCCTCGTAGCTGGAATCCTGATGCTTACTTGGCTGGAAAGTGTTCTGCGTTGATGGGGGTCTAAGTGGATGCCAGACTGTATGCTGAGGCCCAGTGCTGCTCTTTTCCCTGCAATGTTGGATTTCACACTGATGTCTCGGAAGTAACCTGCTTTGGACAGTTTTCACTTATATTTCTTAAGTGTTCGATTTGCTGGTTTACAACAACAGTAATATGATGCACTGCAAAGAAATATATGAAAAACGTCTGCACTAAGCACCATCTTGGCTCCGTCCTCATGTCGCTCTCTCGCATGAGTTCCTACAGGGGGGTTATTTTTTTGACTGTGTTCCTCAGCTTGAAACAATAACTTCCTGAGGTCTTTGCAGGTTACCTTGCAAACGCTGCTGAATTTCACTGTCATGTCTGTGTTGTTACAGTGTAAACATTTGTTTACCAGAGCTAAATGTTTCTGTTTTATTCTACAAAGCTGTGCTTGAATGGCAACAGCAGTATTATCAGTATTTTGTGCTACAGTCAAAAGTTTTGGTGCATCACTGCCTGAATGTTGTAAATATGTGAGAGGATATTTGTAATTCTGCTGACACATGGCATGAAACTAGCCAAATATAGATGAAAGATATTAGCACAAGATATCCGTCAGTACTTGCAACCCACAACATTTTGGTACTAACTTCAAAAACTGAAGCTGATCAAAGCCTGTTTGTAGCCAAATTAATTTGCATTTGAAGGTAATGCCTCACACTCAGACTTCAACAACTGTTTGTTTCTCAAATCAGCTGTGATCCTTAAATGATTTTCCTCTCAAGGAGAGAACGAGCATGAACAACTTTCCTTTGCATTCTTACCTGGCTTTTCCTGTACATTACAAGCATGCACCTCCTCTTCCAAATGGGGGCAATTTACTTTACACAGGGCTTTGAATGCTAATTTCCCTTTCTGTTTTTTCTCCTCCCTTTCTCCATTCCCACCTCTCCTCCTCCTCCAACGCAGGAGCTGCGCAGTACCCAGGTAAGACCTCCCACGTCTCCTTTCCTTCTCCTCACCACGTTCTCACACCAGATTCCAGCTTCTGTCTCGTTTCAAGACTTTTTTCCTCTCAGCATCTGGTGTTTGTGCATCGCAACCAATCTGCTATCTTTCTCCATTTTAGTTTCTCTCATTCTCCCTCACATATAGATTTAGAGCTGCGCCTCTCTGTTGCATTTTCCACGGTCTGTTTCCTCCAAATCTCATGCTGCTGTCATTGCTGCTGACTGATATGTGTTCGGTTACCTACCGATGTTCTAAAGAGCAGTAGCTGGTGTGTGTGTGTGTGTGTGTGTGTGTGTGTGTGTGTGTGTGTGTGTGTGTGTGTG